>PVJN01039745.1:0-19645 GCA_004026805.1 Lasiurus borealis
GGGGGGGGGGGGAGGGTATTGTGTTCTGAGCATATTTAAGGCAGGCAAGTGTGGTGTTCTGTAAGTTAGGTGTATTAAATGCATTTTTTACTTACAATATTTTCAACTTGTGATGGTTTATCCAGAAGTAACCCCCATTGTCAGTCAAGGCGGATCAGTATATTATTTTCAGCAACTAATACAATGGGGATATATTTCCAGGTAGCCATTTTCAAAATTGTCTTTCTATGACACAGAGCTATTTTTAAAAGTAATAACATTTAATACATTTTTTAAAGTCACTTTAATCTTTAAAAGAGAGCAATTAAATGCATTATTTTTTAAAATTTATGTTGGGTAGCATAATAATTTCTAATAGTATCGATAACTTATAGAAAATGTCTACAAATCTTGAATTTCATTTTTTATAAAAGAAAAAAGTAATTCTTTAGGTTGAATAACTATTTAGTGCTTTGCCATTAAATAAGTGAACTGTGTGTTTAAAATATTTAGTGATCACACCCTGTTTCATTATAAAATGTTATATTCTACCATGTTTTAAAGATCATATTTTATAAAGTAGCTACACACTTATAGATACAGATGTTGTCTTGTAGGACTTTGTACATTCCTGGTTTCAGCTTCTTTGCTATAATTTATAACTCAGTGAATATTATGAGAGGTTCTTGCTTTGTACCTTATCCTGATATATATTTTTTAATCCAGTCAAAACTACTGTTTCATTAGTGATTACACTTATACATTTTTTTCACAAAATACAATTTTTATTAATAATATATTCACTTTGTACATCTTCTCTGCTACCTCTTTCCTTTAGTGACCCACAAAAAAAAAAGTTTGTTTTTTTCTTGCATTTCATAATTGCTTTGCTGGCTATTGAATAAAACTGCTGTAACATGTTAAAACATGTGTATACTTTCACCTAATGATATAGTTAGCATTTATTCAAACCTGTGTAATTTATCCTATAATATGTGTTTTTTTCCATTTTAACCACCATTTTCTATGTGTATCCCAGAAATAGGAATATTTGCTCACAAAGGAATACATTTTAGTTTGTCTTCATGTTATTGTCCATTTTGTTGCCTTAGCCACTTTTAGTTGCTACAATAGGAAAAGTGAACGGTTTTTCAACAAAGTGTAGCTCTTTGTCTTCTGCTGTTAGTAAAAAATATCAAGCTTTAAACCTTTAGTATAACATTTTATGAAGTTTTATAAGATATGCATCGTATGTCACGTAATTTAATCTTGGTAAAAAATATGTAGGCTTTTTAAAATAAAATATTTGTTAATTTTTAAACACCTTGCACATTTTTATGACATAGCTACATGCTACTATTTTGCTACTATCTGAAGGTACTATATATACTTTAAGAAAAGTTTTATTATTAAAGATAATAGTGAGTGCAAATTTATATTCTGAGAAGTCTTCTTGATAACTTGGCGGGGGGGTTGTGTGTGTGTGTTTGTTTAGTTTTTCAGGACTTCTTGGCAAATTTCCATTTGTTTTTTTATTATAACATGGTCAGGAAACACCAGGTTTAGGAGGACTGCCAAGGCAGTTATTTCTCACCGTACCTGCTATTCTTTAAGTCCTTGGTTTCTTTGCAAGATCTTTTTTTAGGGGCCTGTCCATTTTGTGAAAGTTCATTTAATTGAAAGTACATAATAAAATGCCTAACTTCTTCTAACCTAGTATATTTTCTGAAACACAGATTCAAAATATTCCTTTCAAGAAAGAGAAATAGAGGTTCTAGTATTTTCTTCTACTAACCCATTAAATCATGTTACAAACCTTTGGTTATGTATATCCTTTTTTGAAGCCTTACTGGTATTGCCGGCAAATACGACAGCAGGACTTTAAAACATTTTTTACTATGACAACAATAAGAATCCATTTTATATTGCAATCCTACTCACACACACCCATAAATGAACAAAGTTTGTATAAAATAATACTATGGGGGATGCTCTCTATTATTTCATTTCATTACAGAGGCTTTTGGACTGAAGTTTAGAAAAGATGGGGAGAAATTATGTAATGTAGCAGCAAAAACAAGTTGCTGGGATACAGACAGACAACAGCACGGTTGTTACCAGAGGCAAGGGAGCTGTTGGGGAGTAAAGGGTAAGGGGCTAAACATGTGGTGGCAGAAGATGATTTGACTTTGGGTGGTGAGCCCATAATGCTATATATATATAATTTACATAAAAATGTACACCTGAAACCTATATGACCCGATGAACCAATGTCACCCCAATACAGTGGTACCTCAAGATACGAGTGCCCTAACATACGAGATTTTTGAGATACGAGCCATCGAGCAAGCGATTTTTGCTTTGAAATACGAGCAACAGTTGAGATGAGTAATCGCGCAGATCGGCCGGCTGCACACGACCCACCAGTTTACCATGACTCGAGCGTCTCATAGTTTCCCACGCCTCAAGGTTACCAAACGAATTAAACTCGCATCTCGAGGTACCACTGTACATTTAATTAGCAATAAATTAATTACAAAAGATTATTCTAATGTAAAAAATGCAAGTTGCTACATTGTTTAGATTTTTAACCCCTAACTTGCTCATGAGTTCCATTTACATGAAGATCTATTTCACGAAGTAGAGAGATTACCTTTATTTCGCTGTCCATAAGAAATACCGAAGAGTGAACTGAATAATGTTAAAATACTTTGATCTATTAGTTAAATGCCATACGTATCCATTCAACTGTCACCATCGATATGCAATACTGAGCAGTTCCTTGTTTAGCTTCATTTCTCTCTTCAAACATAGGCCAGGTTATAGAACAGGAACTTTAATTATAGCACTATGCCCTCAACATGAAACTATAAAATGAGAAAAACAAATTGGGGCGGGGGGTGCGGGGGGGAGAGGCAGGCACTATGAAGAATCCTTTCATAATAGAATTCAAAGCATATTTGGTTATTGACATTTTTCTAAAGTAGGGTGGCATCTGAGCAGTTTTGCTTCCTGTCAACACTGTTGCATGTAACATCACCAAGCCCAGCCTTTGGAAAATGATGTCGAGCAGCTAGACTGAATTTTCAAGGCGTCTGCCAAGACTCTCTGGCATTTGGGATTTGGCAAGATGTTGCAAAATAAATTTTCTTAGACAATTCTGGTCTTTGCTGCATACCCAAATGTCTGAGAAGTAATTCCAAATGTTCCTCTGATCACTGGTTTTCCTTCACATCTCTTGCTTTTGTTACTTTTTATCTGCCTGGGTTAAGACAGCAGGTCACACCCGCTTGGGAAGAGATCTGAGGCCATGCTTCTTTACTCTGTTTCACCCAACCCTTTCAAATTCCCTTTAAAAAGCTACTGTGATTAAAATTAATACTTTTTAAAGTAAACTTACCAAATCTGGGCCATTGTTTTAAAGATTTTTATTTTTTATTTTTTTAAATATATATTATTGATTTTTTTACAGAGAGAAAGCGAGACGGGTAGAGTTAGAAACATTTGCAAACATATTCTCCCATACACTGGGCTTTCTTGTTGTTTTGTTGATGGTTTCTTTTGCTGTGAAAAGCTTTTTATTTTGATGTAGTCCCATTTGTTTATTTTTTCTTTAGCTTCCATTGCCCTAAGAGCAGTATCAGTGAAGTTCCTTTGGCATATGTCTGAGATTGTGCTGCCTGTGGATTCCTCTAGTATTTTTATGGTTTCCCATCTTATGTTTAAGTCTGGTATCCATTTGGAGTTTATTTTTGTATATGGTGTAAGTTGGTGGACTAGTTTCATTTTTTTGCATGTATCTGTCCAATTTTTCCAACACCATTTATTGAAGAGGCTGTCTTGACTCCATTGTATGTTCATGGCCCCTTTGTCAAATATTAGTTGAGCGAGGTGGTTTGGGTGGATATCTGGATTCTCTATCCCATTGGTCTATATGTCTGTTCTTGTGCCAGTATCAGGCTGTTTTGAGAACAGTTGCTTTGTAATATAGCTTGAAATCTGGTATTGAGATCCCACCTACTTTATTCTTGTTTCTCAGTATTGTGTGGCTATTCGGGGTCTTTTTTTGTTCCAGATGAATCTTTGAAGAGTTTTTTCTAGGTCTGTGAAATATTGATCAGCTACCTCCTGTACAACCCTTACTGGGAATGTGCCTGCAACCAAGGTACATGCCCTTGATCAGAATTAAACCTGAGATCCTTCAGTTGGTAGGCCAATGCTCTATCAACTGAGCCAAACCAGTTAGGGCTTAAAGACTTTTTAAATAGCAGTTTTAAGGTCCTAGAAAAATTGAGAGTAAGGTACAGAGATGTCCCATATACTCCCTCCCTTCACACATACAGTATCTCTGAGTATCAACATCCCCCACCAGATGGAACATGTATTACAAATGATGAATTTACATTTACATATCATCACCCAAAGTCCATAGTTTACATTATGGTTAACTTTTGGCATTTCATATTTTATATTCTGTAAATAAATGTATAATGACATGTAACTAGCAATCTTCTATATATATATATATAAAAGCCTAAGCAACCATTCAGACCAAACGACCAGAATGACCAGAACAATTGGTCAAGCAGTCATTATGACCTGCACTGACCACCAGGAGGCAGACACTCAACATAAGAGCTGCCTCCTGGTGGTCAGTGCACTCCCACAGCCAAACCCCTGTGGCCAGCCAACCTCATGCAGTCCCTCCCCCCATCCCTCTCCCTGGCTGGCAGGCACCAATTGGCCTGGCCCCAATCAGGACTGGGTGAGATGACCCCAATTAGCCCTGATTGCTAGCCAGGCCTAGGGACACCGCCCATGCATGAATTTGTGCACCAGGCATCTAGTGTAGTATAGTACATAGTAATTTCATTGCCCTGAAACTCCTCTGTGTTCCATCTATTCATCCCTTTCTCCTCCTTAATGCCTAGAAATCACTGATCTCTTCATTGTCTTCATAGACTTGAAACCAACTTTTCTGAAATGTCATATAGTAAACTAGAGGCCCAATGCACAAAATTTGTGCAAGGGACTTGGCCCTCCGGCCCATGGTGGTGGCTGCCTCTGCCTGGGCCCCCCACCGCAGCTTCATCAAGAAGGCATCTGGTAGATCACCTGATCTAATTAGCATATTACACTTTTATTTTTATAGACTAGAGACCCAGTGCATGAAATCCATGCACAAGGGTGGGGGTGTTGTCCCTCAGCCCAGCCTGTACCTTCTCCAATCTGGGACCTCTCAAGGAATGTCTGACTACCTGTTTAATGGGCAGTCAGACATCCCTCTCACAATCTAGGGCTGCTGGCTCCTAACCACTTGCCTGCCTGATTGCCCCTAACCACTCCCCTGGCAGCCTGATCAATGCCTAACTGCTCCCCTGCCAGCCTGATTGCCCCTAACTGCCCTCCCCTGCTTGCTTGGTCACCCCTAACTGTCCTCCCCTGCAGACCTGGTTGCCCCCATCTGCCCTCCCTTACAGGCCTTATCCCTCCCAACTGCCCTACCCTACAGGCCTGGTCACCTTTAACTGCCTTCACCTGTCGACCTGGTTGCCCCAATTATCCTCCCCTGCCAGATTGGTTGTCCCCAACTGCCCTTCCCTGCTGGCCTGGTTGCCCCCAACTGCCCTCCCCTGCCAGCCTAGGTGCCCCATTGCCCTCCTCTGCTGGCCTGGGATGCCCTTACTGTCGCCCCCTGGAGGTCTGGCCACCCCCAACTTCCCTCCCTTGCCAGCCTGGTCACCCCTAACTGCCTTCACCTGCCGACCTGGTCACCCCAATTATCTTCCCCTGCAGGCCCAGTCACCCCAACTGCCCTCCTCTGCAGGCCCAGTCACCCGCAACTGTCCTCCCCTGCAGGCCCAGTCACCCCCTAACTGCCCTCACTTCCCAGACTGGTTGCCCCTAATGTCCTCCCCTGCAGGCCTGATCACCCACAACTGCCCTTCCTTGCTGACCATCTTTTGGCAGCCATCTTGTGTCCAAATGGGGGTGGCCATCTTTGACCAAATGGGGGCAGCCATCTTGTGTGTTGGAGTGATGGTCAATTTGCATATTAGGTTTTTATTGTTATAGGATAGCCTTTCAGATTAATAGTATGAATTGCCAATTAATAATAAGACTTTACTTAGTAATATACATTGAAGTTTTCTCTTTGTCTTTTTATGGCTTGATAATTCTTTCTTTTTTTTAGCGCTAAATAATATTCCACTATCTAGATGTACCAGTTTATTTATTAACTAGAGTCACAGTGCACAAAATTCAAGCATCCCTCAGCCTTACTTCCATCCTCTCACAGTCTGGGAGCTCTTGGTGGACATCTTTCTCAAGGTCCAGGACCCATTGCTCCTTACTGCCCACCTGCTCACTGCTCCTTACCACTTGGCTCACTGTTCCTTAGTGCTGCCACGGAGGTGGGAGAGGCTCCTGCCACTGTCGCTATGCTTGCCAGCCATGAGCCAGCTTCTGGCTGAGCAGTGCTCTCCCTGTGGGAATGCACTGACCATCAGGGGGCAGCTCCTGTGTTGAGCATCTGCCCCCTGATGGTCAGTGTGCATCATAGCAACACATCGTTTCACCATATTGGTCACTTAGGCTTTTTTTATATAGATAGGGGCCCAGTGCACAAATTCATGCACCTTGAAAGTAACGGTGGGCCATGAGGTTGAGGTATGCACAGGGCAGGTCTCAGCCCATCCTCCTTGCCCCTGCCTGGCCCCTCCCACCATGGCCCCCAGTTCCTTGTCTGCTGGCAGCCCTGCTCCTGCAGCCAGCCACCACTCCCACATGCTAATGGTGCCAGCTCTGCGTTCACCCATGGAGCGATTAGGGCCGGCGCCACCAGCAGGTGAAAGTGGGCCCAGCAGGTGCAATCACTGGGCGAGAATTTTCAGTAACTACCAGTCTTGCCCAGATGACAGTGACCGGCACCTGCCTTAGTCCGGTACCCACACTCACTTGCTGCACTATCCTGCTGCAGCTGATACCTGCCATGTTCCACACTCTGCCATCTGCTGCCAACACCCACCATCCTCTGCAAGCATCCCCTGGTGGTCAGCCCACATCATAGCAACCACTTGTTCGCTTGTTCTGCCGTTTGGGCTATTTGCATATTAGCCTTTTATTATATAGAATTCACCTTCTGAAGAACATCTTGGTTGCTTCCAGGTTTTGGTTATTACAAATAAAGCTGCTATAAACATCCACATGTAGGTTTCTGTATGAACGTCAGTTTTCAACTCTTTTGGTTGACTGTCAGGGCCACGAATGCGGGATTGCATGGGTAAGTGTGTTTAGTTCTGTAAGAAACTGCCCACTGCCTTCCAAGGGGCTGTGCCAGTTAGCATTCCCACCAGCAATGGGAGCTCACATCTCCCCCAGCATCTGGTCTTGCCAGTGTTTGTTCATTCTAGTAGGTGGGTAGTAGTGTGTATCTCATTGTTGTTTTCATTTGCTTTTGCCTGTAGACATGAGACTTGGAGCATCTTGTCATCTGCCTATCTGCTCTCTCTCTGTCTTCTCTGGAGAAGTGTCTGTTACAGTCATTGGCGCATTTTTCAACTGAGTGAACCTCCCAAGTATTTCTTAGTTGTCTCCTCCTCCCTTTAGGTGGGACAGGATGGCTAGCACTGAGTACTACACACTGTCCCCTCTGTCAGGTCAGAGAGGTCCCAACAAAACCCAACAGGCAGGCTCTGGTTAGACAGTTTCTCCTGAGGGTTGGCCTTGCGAAGAACAGAGTGCTCTGGCATATTGCCAAAATGGTTCCTTTCCCTCTTCCTGGTGGCGGTGAAGGGAAGCTCCCACCACAACCCTGACAATATCTACTGTGAGAACCTGGTAGAACCCCTAGAGGGAAAACTCACAGAAGTGTGGGGCTTCTAATGACCGGGTCCCCTTGAAGTGTTTAACCATCGAACTTGTCTACTTTGAGCCTCCAGCAATTCATCCGTTACAGTTTAACTCTTAATACCCTGGCCTTGGTTCCTGTGAAGATTTCAGCTCCTGACTTTATCTCTAGTAAGTTGCAATTCTCTATTTTTGCTTGTTGGTCTCTAATATGGGGGGTTGGGGTAGCCCTTTATCCTATGACCTCACTTCTCTTACAGATCTAAGAAGTATTATGTATTGTGCAGTTTGTTCAATAACTTTTTACTTGTTGTTATGAGAAAATGGTGACTTCCAAGCTCCTTATATGTGGAACGAGAAACTGGAATTCCCTGGGTCATTTGTGAGATTTGCAATATTCTGTGCAGCAGGCTTTCCTCTGGTTCCAACACAGTCACATGGTTAGAGCAGGCAGAGAGAAGTGAGCTGGGAGAGGCTGGAGAGGCAGCTGGGGCTTGGAGGAACTAAGTGTGAGACGTGACAAACTGAAAATAGACAATGGAGGCTTCAGCTTCAGGCCCTAAGCATGCAGGAAAGATTCAGAGTCCTCCGGGATGGGATCTAATGGGGTAATTCCTAGATGAAGGAGACTTACAAGTTAAAGACTTTTTTTTGTTGTTGTTTTTGTTTTTTGTTTGTTTGTTTGTTTTAGAAATAAGGAAGGGGGAAGCTTACTGAGGAGCACTCCAGTCTAGGGTATACTGTAAATGTCCCAAACCCCACCCAAGTGGGGCACTCACTTTTACCAGCTGAGTTGCCCACTCCGATCCTATCTGCGCGTATTTCTTTTCTACAAATAAACCCTCACTTGTGTTTGCTGCCATTGGTAGTCTATTGTATGAATTCATTCCTTCAAGCAAGACAAGAACTGGGTTCACAGAGTACTGTCTCTAGACAAGGACCTCCTTGGCCACCGCTGACAACACCATAGGGGACCCACATTCGGCAGAAGGATGTGACCCATATCCTCTCCACCCCCCATTCTCTTTCCTCTTCTTTTATCAAAGCAGGATAACCATTTCCTCCTGATCGTTGAAATAATCATTATTCACATCTGTAAATATTGCTTATACTATATGTAGGCAATGCACGGAAAATTACTCTGTGGCATAGGTTTTTCTCCTCCATATTGCATTACCTGGTATTTGCTAGGCTCACAGCCTTTTGTAACTCGCAATAAAATTCAGTGTCTCCCTCACATTGACGTCTCCCTTCCTTCCACTCTTTCTAAAAATCAATGGGATAAATATCTTCAAGTGAAGATTAACAAGAACAAAAAAAGAAACAACAAAAGTTATACATTAAAAAAAAGGCTAAAAGCTTGACTTAAAAGCCATTTTTAAATATAAGATGGTATTATATCATAAATATATGCATCATTACAAATTTGAAAGAAGCCAGACCAAAGAATCGAAAGTTATACAAGTGAAACTATGTAAGAAGGCAGGTTTTATGTGGCTTTACTAAAAACTGTGGGATTTACCATAAAGTCAAATGGCAGTGAGTGTCTATCACTGTCCCCATTTGAGAGAAATCCAAGCAGGGAAAACGATTCTTTACATTAGATGTAAATCAAACATTGCATTTGATTTACAAACTATGCATGATCAGAAAAATAAAAGATCTCTTCTTTTGGTAGAAAATAGCATTCTTTGCCAAAATCCTGACAATAAATGCCAAGAACTAGATGAGTCAAAAATTTGCTGGCAAAAATAAATGCAAAAGTTTCAAAATTGATCACATTTATGAAAAATGCTTGTGAAATATCTTTACTGTTTGTGATCCCTAGGAATGTGACCATATTATGGAAGCCAAGAGTCACACAGTGACCCTGAAATATAAAGCTAGATCTAAAAGCAGGGAAGCATGCTCATCTCAACAGTTCAGCCAGGATTCATAGTGGAACATGTTGCTCGCATCGGATAGCTCCTTACCACCCCTTGGTAATCAGCATATACAGACTTAATGGCAAGAAATCACATTGTCAGGAGACAGAAACCGACTTCCATTCTCTGATGTGAATAAGCAGTTTAAAAAGTGTCTGTGCATTACAACAGAAGGCTCATTTGCTAATCTCTACCCTCATACCACTTTCCTCTTCCATGTTCTTGGACTTTTACTTTAGTACGATACTGTCTCAAAGTCCTCCTAACTGTGGAATCAGTCCTTTGTCTGAACACCCTCTTATGTTAATATGCATAAGAATTAAAGCAGAGGAATTCTGTACTGAAGATACAGAGTTATAGAAGAGGAGGGAAGAATACCCCATGTCATATCCACTGGCATTTACTTGGCTTTTATATGTGAAGTGATGGAAAGATAATCCACTGGAAAATAAGATTCTATTTCCCCTGTATTCCTCACCTTTAGATGCATATTAGTGAAATAGACTCTTTGTATTAAGGAGCCAGCCTATGTGCACTTAGTGGTTATCTCACTGCTGGCCTTAAAAGCAACATACTTCTATCCAATTAAAAATGTACCTGGCATGGCATTGAAATTATGGGAATATCTAGTCTCTGGCCTACAAGGTCAGGCAGCTGGGGTTAGCCTTCTCATCACATCACAAGATAGGTGCATATTCCAACATCTAGCAGGGGTGGTTGGGAGATAAGGAGTAGTCAACAGGGACCATTACAGCCCACTATCCTCCCCACCCCTCCGGCCTCACGGCTATTTGTGGATTTTAGAACAAGGAAAAAAAAAATGTGGTTTGGAACTTTAAAAAGGGCTGCATACCCCTGACACGGTTGTGAGTGTGTGGGCTCCACCTGCATGTGGTGCCCTCGTGGCCGTCGCTGGCTGGCCAGCTCAATAAATCCTTGCTTGCTTATTACCAACTTAGCAGCCTATGTGGTCATTTGCAACTAATTGTGAAAATCGACCCACAATAATTAGCATGCAAAGCTTCTAGAATGCTAGAATCAAGACACTATGGGGGATACAAAGTATGTTTCTCACTCATGGTGTGCTTCAACACAGTTGAATTTTTAAAAATTGTCATTTAATCATATATTGACTTTAATATTCTAATTAATTAGATAATTCAAATATCATATCTATGCATTTTAGAATTAAACGTTTCAAAAATAACTTGAAAAATTAACTCAATTTCTCAGTCTTCTATTGTTTTCTCCAAACATCATTTAATTCACTGTTGAATTTTGATTTTAGATAAATTGGATTTTTTTTCTAAATACTATTAAGCAGGTTCAAAAAGTATTTTTATTCATGTGTTGTAATATTCAAGCAAATTGAAGCGAAGTATATATCTTAAAGTCACACAAAATGAATGTCTTGAAGCATGGGCCAAGATGATAAACCAGTCACATCTGGACTCACATCTTACCAACCTAAGCCACCTATAAACTGAAATCAAAACAAATACATGGAAATAATGTTGTTGTTTTTTTCAAAGTGAAGGGCTTCTTTAAAATTTTCAATAATAATAATGCTTAGACACTTACAGATTACGTTGTAGCAATGCAGTTGTACTTAAATGTTATTTTTTATTTTATTATTTTATAAAGAGAATTAAATTCCACTTTAAAAATTATTGCATGTGTTACTACTTAAGAACAATATGGAATTAATCTAAAATAATGAAAGAAGTTAAAGTAGTAATGCTTCATTAAATGTCCCTAAGTATGGTCAGCTTAGAGGTAATTATTTTAGATTCCAAACACTGCACCTTTTTAAAAACTCTTGGGATTCACCATAACCTGCGACAGCCTGAGGAATGCACTGCTCCACCTGTAATTAAAGAACAAGCACCTTGGGGATGCTGAGGGGAAGACAGACATTGGAGGGCACCAACTGACTTAAAATATGTCTTCCCTCCTCTTTTTTGGCAGTTTGTGAATATTTTTGTGTGCATTTAACTTGTTTTGATATCCTTATCTCCTTAAAAATATAACATCAACAAGGTTCAAATAATCCTATTATATTTGTGGCTTTTAAGAGTCTTTTCTATGTAAAAACAACAGCAGCAAACTAAAGTGCAGTGACTCTGAGTTGCCTGTGGGAATGGAGCTGGCCAGAATTCTAACTCAGGTACCCAGAGAGTGGGTCCGGTACCCTGAGCTCTACTAGTATAGAAGTAATTAGAAATTTTAAGCACTGCCACTGTCAATGATAGACAGTGTTTCCAGAAGCTTCCATGCCCTGATTAAAGTTCCATCCACTAAGCATATCATTGCATGTCAGCTGTTGGGACATACGTAGCTAAGATGACACATGATCACTTGTGCAAGAAGACAGACATTGTATCTTAGAGGAGAACCAGAAGTCCCATCAATTATTACAGCCTCCAAGTACTCAGCATTCAGCCTAGAGGAGCTCAGAGTGGTTTAGAATTGAGTTTATGTCTCAGGAGCTGAAAACAAGCATGCAAAGGGCGCAGAAGGAAACCAAAACGTGGGTCACTGCCTAATCTTACCATGAACAGGGTATAGAGAAGGGGAGAAAGGCGAACTTTCCTGGGGGTGTTTTTCTTCAGAAGCAACACATCTAAAACGAACAAACAAAAAACACACAGTGGAATAACAATTAGTAACCCAGCAGTTCATAGAGGATGAAGAGAAAATGTGTGAAAATCCACTCACCTTAGGGTAAGAGCTATTGAATTACTACCAATATTCTATAGACAGGATGATCCTTTTTTTTTCATTCCTAAAGCAGATAAATACTAATTTGTCTCAATTCAGTTCCTTCATTGTAGCTTTTAGAGGTCAATACAAAAGGACAAATGTGCTCACGTTCCACCTGCAAAAGACCAAGATTTTACACTCATGTTTCCACTACTAGTGCACAGGTTTTTATACCTATCAGCCTAATTGAATTGTTTTGGATTTTTAAAAAATGATAATGAGCACCATTGTCTTTATCTTTTCAAAAAAATATATTTTTTATTGATTTTTCACAGAGAGGAAGGGAGAGGGATAGAAAGTTAGAAACATCGATCAGAGACATCAATCAACCACCTCCTGCACGCCCCCTACTGGAGATGTGCCCGCAACCAACGTTTGTGCCCTTGACTGGAATCGAACCTGGGACCCTTCAGTCTGCAGGCTGACGCTCTATCCACTGAGCCAAACCGGTTTCGGCCATTGCCTTTATCTTAAACCCTTCTCCCCTTCTAACAATTTCAATCTTCAATGGATCCATCTACAACCCCATGACCTTCTCTGGCCAGCAATCTTCATTACCCTCCACTTACCCCCAGTTTGGTGGACAGACTGTATTTAGTCATTATCAGAGTTCTCAATCCTTTGAAACCTTCGAAAGTGGGAGTTCATTCTCTCATCACAGGCCAAACACAGCCAGCTGCTTATTTCTTCCCTCTCCATCTGCTCACTCACACCACTAACCTTCTTAACACGTTTTCTTCAATGAACCTTAACCAGTTCTGCTAGTCTGACTTCACCCCCTATCTAACCTGAATCATAATGGCAGTGACATGAATATTTCTTTTCCATCACCTCATTTTCCTTTCTCATTTTTCATTCGGCCCCACCTATTTTACCAACTTCCTATTAAAACTAAAACATAACTTACCTGTACCTATACTTGGCTTTCCATTGTTGTGAATTACCTGTGTATACTCTTTAACCATTAATCTATCAGGGGATTTTTGTCTCTCTGATCTGGATGCGAATGCTTATTTGCTATAGGAGTTGCATAAGTTTAAACTTCACATTAATATTTTATTTGTAGAAATTGCAGGCATGTTCTCTCAGGGCTTATATTTTAGTTCAAATATGATGTACTTTATTTCACAGAAATTTTAAGTTTGCAGTTCTAATTGACATATAACATTGTATTCATTTTAGGTTTACAACATAGTGATTTGATCTATGCATTTTGTGATGTGATTGCCACAATAAATTTTGTTAACAGCCATCTCCTCATAGAGTTACAAGTAATTTTTCTTGTGTTAAGAACTTTTAAGATATACTTATAATCACCATTCAGATATACAGTGAAGTATTTTTAACTACAGTCTCCATATTGTACATAATATCCTCAGAACTATTTTTATTATAACTGGAAGTTACCTCTTAAGGACCTTCACTCATTCTCCCCATCCTCACCCCTGTCTCTGTCAACCACCCATCTGTTCTGTTTCCATGGATTCCATTTTAGGGATTACACATATAAGTGAGATCATACAATATTTCTCTTTCTCTGTCCGACTTATTTTACTTAGCATAATGCCCTCAAGATCCATCCATTCAGTCACATGAATATATAGCCAAATTTATAGTATTTAAGTGACAATAAAACATAGTTTAAATAATCACATCATTGTTATGGTAATTTTAAAAATTTAAAGTGGAAATTGGGAAAAATACTGTAACTTATTTCACACAAAAAGTTGATGCCTGGCCAGTGTTGCTCAATGGTTGAGCAATGACCCGTGCACCAAGAGGTCACTGGTTTGATTCCTGGTCAGGGGACATGCCCAGGTTTTGGGCTTGTTCCCCAGTGTGAGGCATGCAGGAGGCAGCCAATCAATGTTGATGTTTCTCTCTCAGTGCTATTTCTCTCTCTCTCATCCTCTTGCTTCCTCTCTCTCTAATGTCAGTAAAAACATATTTTTATAAAATGTTACTACATAAACATAGAGTATCTGAAAATAGAGGAGTCAAAGTTGTTATTGATAAATAGGCTGAAAATGATTGTATAGTTTGAAATCTAAAAATGGTTCCCTATGAAAAGATCTTCAGCTTCACTTATGATAAAAAACATACACCAAAACCACATGGAGATATTTTCATTATAAAATTACTTTTCAAAAAATATATTATGTTAATAAAAGGGCCCATTTCTTATTTTCCAAAAGATTGAGCCAACATAGAAGGCAGAGCAATGTTTTATATGTCTTATATAACTCAATAGCACCTTCGTAAGTATCAAGATAATAATTAGGAGCTAATACTGTGGATGTTACTAAGGATTGTTTGTCACTCTTCAAGTTGCCAATGCCCTCAGAACTAGAAAAAGGCAATAGATTGAGGAGTGCCGGTGGGGAAAAAATCACTGTTATTTTCCCTGCCTTAAGGTGATTCTATTGCTCCCGAACAGTACATTCAGTAATCTTCCTGTCTGGGTACAATTTGAAAAAAAAAGTGGCAATCGCTATTGAAAAAAATAACACCAAAAATACAGTGGCAAGCCTATTTTGAGGTTTTCAGTCTTTTTCTGGCTTAATCTGGTACATTAAGAAAAAGCATTTTGAATCACGGGACAATGTACCCAATTCACGGCATTACATCCTCTCTTATGTTAGTAAAGATCACAAAATAATTTTTAATCAATCCAGTCAAAACAAAGGTTTAAAACAAAACACATTTTAAATCAGATAGATGCAGCAGCTGTGAGAGAATGGTGGCTGACTGGAGCGCTTAGTCTGACTGGGGAAGTCAGTAAATTGAGGAGCTAAGGAAAAACAAGATGCCCTAATTTATTTTGATTCACAGGTGATAGGAAAAATGTCTTGAAGATATTTATTTTTAAACATGTTCTTGCAGCTCTTTTCAAAAGCTTTCACATTGGATGATATAATGAAAGGGCTCAATTCCAAATATTATGACATTTTATGCAGTCATTATTTAAAATACTTTTAAAAATGCCAAAAAGAGCATAATGCTAATGAAAAGAAGGCAATTTTGTATAGTCTTGTCAGAATTACAATAAAAAAGATACTCCCTATTGGGAACAGAAGCTAAATCCAGAATTAATATACTTAATAAAGGTATAATACTTAGAAGGATATAAATCCATAAAAGAAAAACAATGTTCTAACTTTTTATGAATTGTAAAGTGAACAAAACTCATAAAAGGGAAAACAAATTTTTAGTGTCACTAGAAAACTTCATTTGGTACAAACGTTAAATATGCATTGAGTTTAAACTATGAACATAATATTTAAAAAAAAAAACCCCATACATTTTTAGAGCTATAGTCAAAAATTAGAGGTACTTAGATTTTCTTAGTAAAGGACTACAGTTACTCCTTCATAAATACAGTTTTAGAATTGAGTTAAATATTCCTCCCTTAGGTCATTTAGTTCTTCTGGTACTTGTTAGTTTCAATATCTTGTGTGACTAACAATCTGACATACAGAGAAAGCAATAGCAGTCAGCATGAAAACCTTGATAGGTTGAGTTCAGAACACCAGGTCCTTCTATACCAAATTTTCTAGAACTGTAACCTTCACTGAAAGAATCTATCTGTGAATGCCAGAAACTTTTGAGTGCCAAAGAGCAGAGTCCTTGATGTCTCATTTTTGGTTGCATTAAGAAGCTTGTTCAGCCCTGGCTAATGGCTAGATTGGTTAGAGTGTACTCTCACATATGAAAAGATTGTGGTTTGATTCCCTGTCTGGGTGTGTATGGGAGGGTTCTGTTTTGGATCCCAGGTGGGAGACAGCTGATCAATATTTCTCTCTCACATAGATATTTCTCTCCCTTCCATTCTCTCTCTCTCTCTTTCTATCTGTCGCTTTGTCTCTCTCCCTTTTCCTCTCCCTCTTTCTCTCTCAAATTATATAATCATGTCAATAGATGCAGAAAAATTATTTGACAAAATTCATCATTGTTTCATGATACAGATATAGAAGGAATGTAACTCAACATAATGAACTCTAGAAACATAAGACTTAATGATTGATCCTACAAAAGACAATATAGTAATTTCTTAATTGTTTCATTAATTCCCAATTAACAAAAATATATATTAACTGATTAGTAGAAGTTTAAATTAATAATACTGAATGTATATACACTTAAGATTTAAAAAGCAGTTGATATTTTATAATTTTTCTTATGTTATGAAAAAAAAGCTATTTCTAAAAACAAATGAACTCTCCAGATTTAAACATGAGAATTTCTGATTATTTTGTTTTAGAATTGCCAGGTAGCACAGGAACAGAAAGTCAGAACAGACACTATTAATTTAAAATTGATATCAAAAGGCAAGCCCAGTAGTTCCAAGAAAAATTGTGCAGAACTGCATTTGTTTAAAAAATGCAGATTCTAGGATGCAGGGCCCAGTAATCTATGTTTTAACAAGAACGCCTAGTAATTCATTTGCAGTCTAGTTGATTAAAACCTTTTAAAGTAAAAAAAAAGTATAAACTACCATAAGTATCACCAATGGCTGCCTGCTTTTCCACAAAATTGTCAAAGAGTACATTTTTAGTTCAATTGATTAAATTATAAACCCAAGCACTGTTCCATAAAGAGCATTTAATAGACTTCACAATGCAGGTAATTCCGGACACATTACTTAGTGATGTAAAATAAATTCTGGTCCTCAATGTCCAGAGTACAAAGGAATCTGTTTACCGGGGGAAAAAAAGCAATGATCTTTGAAGAATTGCTGGTTAATACAAGAAGAACACAACAAGATTAATATATCAGTGATTACAGACATACATAGGAGATATTATGGGTTTGGTTCTAGATCACTACAATAAAGTGAACATCTGAATAAAACAAGTCACACAAATTTTTGTTTGTTTGTTTCCGAGGGCATATAAAAGTTATGCTTACACTATACTGTAGTCTATTAAGTACAATAGCATGATGTCTTAAAAAAATCAATGCACATATCTTAATTAAAAATATTTTATTGCTAAAAAGTGCTTTTAAAAAAGCTCATCATCTGAGCCTTCAGCAAGTCATCATCTTTTTATTGATGGAGGGTCTTATTAGTGTTGGTGGCTACTGATTGATCAACGTGGTGATAGCTGAAAGGTAAGGTGGCTGTGGCAATTTCTTAAAATAAGACAATAAAGTTTGCCACATCAATTGACTTCTTTTCATGAGCAATTTGCTGAGGCATGCAATACTGTTAGTAGCATTTTACTATTGCATAGTAAAAACTCATTTCAAAATTAGAATAAATCTTTTCAAACCCTGCTGCTGCTTTATCAACTAAGTTTATGGGGTATTCTAAAATCTTTGCCATCATTTCAACAGTCTTCACAGCATCTTCACAAGAATCCGTCTCCATAAACCACTTTATTTGCTCATCCATATGAAGTGCTTCCTCATCCATTAAAGTTTTATCATGAGATTGTAGCAGTTCAGTCACATCTTCAGGATCTACCTCTAATTCAAGTTCTTTTGCTATTTCCACCACCTCTGTGGTTACTTCCTTCACTGAAGTGTTGAACCTTTCAAAGCCATCCATGAGGGTGGGAATCAACTTCTTCTAAACTCCTGTGAATACTGATATGTTGACCTATTCCTACCTATCACAAATATTGTTAATGGCATCTAGAATGATGAATCATTTCCAAAAGGTTTTCAACTGACTTTGCCCAGATCCATCCGAAGCATCAGTGTCTATGGAAGTTATAGCCATCTGAAGTGTATTTCTTAAACAATAAGACTTGAAAGTGAATTACTCTTTGACACAGATTCAGAATGGAGATTGAATGACCAGTCATGAGAACATTAATTTTGTACATCTCTATCACAGTTCTTGGATACCAAGGTACATTATAAATGAGTGGTAATATTTTGAAAGAAATATTTTTTTCTGTTCAGTATGTCTCATCAGTGGGCTTTTATATATTGTAAACAAACGTGTTATCATCCAGGTTTTGTTCTTCCACATACAAAGCACAGACAGAGTAAATTTAGCAAAATTCTCAAAAGCCCTAGGATTTTCAAAGCTTTGAAGCCGGGTGTGGGCTTCTCCTCCTTACCTATGAAAGTTCTAGATGGGATCTTCATCCAACATAAGGGTGTTTTAATCGACATTAAAAACCTGTTGTTGAATGTAGCCACCTTCATCAATCTTAGCTAGATTTTTCAGCATAACTTGCTGCAGCTCCCACATCAGCACTTGCTGCTTCACTTTGCACTCCCGTGTTACGGAGATGGCTTCTCTCCTTAAACCTCATGAACCAACCTCTGCTAGCTTCAAACTTTTCTTCTGTAGCATCCTAACCTTTCTCAGCTTTCACAGAATTAAAGAGAATTAGGGTCTTGTTCTGGACTAGGTTTTATCTTAGGGAATGTTGTGGCTGGTTTGATGGTCTCTCCAGACCACTAAAACTTCCTCCATATTAGTAAAGGGCTGTTTAGCTTTCTTATCATTCATATGCTCACTGGAGTAGCACTTATCATTTCCTATGAGAACATTTCCTTTGCTTTCACAACTTGGCTAACTTTGAACCTATCTCACCTTTTGACAAATGGTTTTCTTCTCAAGGCCCGATTTGAAGGATTGGAAGAAGCTGCCTGTGGCAACAACTTGACAAGCCTTTGAGGATAATCAAGGCAAGTGGCTAATGGATGGAAGATGTCTGTCTCAATATGTGTTCCCTCTGCTGCTGTCCACAGCAGCCCCAGTGACCAGCCCCCAAAAGACCAAGTTGATAAGGACCAGCATGAAGTGCAGTGAGAATTAATTTAATCAAAGTGATTGTTTTCTTTTCATCTTTCCTTCTTGATATTACCACTAATACTAAGAGAAATGTGCATTACCCAAGACTAAGACTTGCACTTTAAAATGAACATGTGTGTGTAAAAGTATTTTATAGCAATCAAATGTTATGCACCTGAGGAGCCAAGATGGCGGCATAGGTAAACACCTACACTGCTGCCTCGCACAACAATCTCAAAACTACAACTAAAAGACAGAACAGACATCATCCAGAACCACAGGAAAGCTGGCTGAGTGGAAGTTCTACAGCTAGAAGGAAAGAGAGGGGTTCACAGACACCCAGAGGAACTGCAAAAAGCTGAGGTACGGAGACGCG
>PVJN01039746.1:0-19644 GCA_004026805.1 Lasiurus borealis
CTTCTCTCTCTCTCTCTCTCTTTCTTTCTTTCTTTTTCTTTCTTCCTTCCTTCCTTCCTTCTCTCTCTCCTTCTTCCTTCCTTCCTTCCTTCCTTCCTTCCTTCCTTTCCTTCCTTCTCTCTCTCTCTTCTTTCTTCTTTCTTTCTTCCTTCCTTCCTTCCTTCCTTCTCTCTCTTCTTTCTTTCCTTCCTTCCTTCCTTCTCTCTATCTCTCTCTCTTCTCTTCCTTCCTTCCTTCCTTCCTTCCTTTCTTTCTTTCTTTCTTTCTCTCTCTTTCTCTCTCTCTCTCTCTCTCTCTCTCTCTCTGCCGAGTGAGAAAAGAAAGTTGCTGAGATAGCAACTTTTCTGAGATGTTATTTCACCCAAATGAAGTTAAATAACTCCTAATAATAATAATAGCTATAAAATATTATTTTTGGCCAGTTGCTTTAGCATACTGGAAAATTTTCCTATTTTGTCCCTGTGGAGGGGTTCAGAATCATTATATTTAGGACCAGATACATTATTGCTTTATTGTTTTTATATGACCACTAAGTAAACTGTCTGCTGAGAGAGCCAGAATTCTTTCAGATTGTTTTCAGCTGTTTCCACCACACTCCTATGTAATAATTGGATGGTGTAAAAAAAAAAAATCAACTTTAAATTATAGAGAGGGAAAGTTGGATGTTGCCATTTTGTAAATCCCTCTCTATTCCCTATATACATTTTCTGGGTTCCTGCCAGCTTGTTGAAACCTATGGCTGGGAGTTGTGTACAGTGGATCAAACAGTGAACTGCTAATTTACCAGAGGCTGTGTTCCCTCAGAGGTGGCAGAAGTCTGTATCTTAACGCTCTGGGGATCAGGATAACACCTCAGAGCGTAGGGCAAGGCCTGGGATTTAGCTCAGCTTGAGCTTCAGTATAATTCAGCGAAAACAATCATCGTTTGAGAACTGTGTATGGCTCACTGTACTGACCAAACAGGAATGAGAGCCAGACTTTGCTCAGTGGGTCACGACATAAAGCTAATCAGTAGAAGAGGACAATGAATGCTGTGTGAGATAACAGGAGAGACTTTCTGACCTGGGAAAACAGGAAGTGCTTCATGCAGGAAGTGGTATTTAAGAGGGCACCCAACTCCTGGGGACCCCACAAAGTTACAGATTAGTCACTGGAAGTTCCCATCATGAGGAGACTCTCTAGAGACGCCATGGGGGAGGGCAGAGAAAGAACTAGAATTTGAATGGAAATTCCCCTGAGCGGCTCAGAACTCCTAAGGAGGCCCTGGCACTCAGTCTTTCCTCCCACCCATCTTTAATAAGGCTCATTTGGGCTAGAGCAGTGGTTTTCAACCTTCCTAAGGCCGTGACCCTTGCATACAGTTCCTCATGTGGTGGTGACCCCCAACCATGAAAATTTGCTACTGTGATGCATCGTGATGTAAATATCTGCATTTTCCGATGGTCTTAGGCGACCCCTGTGAAAGGGTCGTTTGACCCCCAAAGGGGTCGCGACTCACAGGTTGAGAACCGCTGGGCTAGAAGAAGGCTTCAAACCTCCATGGCAGACCCTGGGACTCCAAATTTTAAGATCAAAGAGAGAAATAAAGGTATAATAAAATAAGGGTGCCAGGCCCTACATTCCTTTCTCGGCTTTCTTCCCTCATCTTGGCCATGATTTGTTTAGCAAAGGTCTGAGCAGCGACTTTTGTGCTTTGTGGTAGCAATTCAAATCATAAAGTAGGCATACACATAATCCTAGTTACCATTGGTTGAATAATTGGGTGTGTTCTAAACACTTCCATACATCTTCTCAGTTAATGTTTATGGCTGCCCGGAGAGGAATAGGAGTTACCTCAATTTTATCGATGAGAGTACTGAGACTAAACAAGGTTAAACAACAACTACAACCACCAAAAGAGAGACATAGAATTTTAACTAAGGAGTGGCAGAGCCAAGGTTACAATTTAGCTGTATCTGATTTCAAGACCTGTGCTATTAATTGCCATGATATTGTTTTATAAGTCAGGTTTGGTCTCTGTCTTCAATGAGCTTACAAGACACAATTAAGAATAAACCCAGGCTAAATTAAAAATAGAACTTCCATATGATCCAGCAAGCCTACTTTTGGGTATATATTCAAAAAAACTGAAATTGCTCTCTCAAAGAGTTATCTCTAGTGTCATGTTCAGTGCAGCATTATTTACAGTAACCAAGACATGGAAACAACCTACATGTCTGTCGATGGATGGATAAAGAAAATGTGGTACATACACACAGTGAAGTTTATTCAGCCACAAAAAAGAAGGAAATCCTGCCATTTGCAATGACATGGATAAAACGGGAAGGCATTATGCTAAGTGAAATAAGCCAGACCGAGAAAGTACTGTATGATTTCCCTTACATGTAAAATCTAAAAAAACAAATTCATAGTAACAGAATAGATTGGCAGTTGTCAGAAGCTGGGGGAGGTGGGAGGATGGGGAGAGATTGCTCAAAGGCACAAACTTTGCATAAGATGGGTAAGTTCTGAGGATCTAATGTATAGCATGGTGACCGTAATTAATAATACTGTACCACATACTTGAAATTTGCTAAGAGAATATATTTGAAGCATTCCCCCACCCAAAAAAAAAATGTTAACTATGAGGTGATGTTAATTAACTTCAGTGTATAGATCCTTTTACAATAATCAAGTTGTATACTTTATTATTATATGTGAAATATAAAATATATTTTGTCAATTATACTTCAGTAAATCTGGGAGGGCAGGGGGGGGGGAGATACTAAATCCAGGCCAACATATGGTATTTTTATAAGAAGTTTCTTTGAAAAAACAAGCCAGGCAAAATAAATTGAGTATAATAACAGAGATATAAGAAAAATGCTGAAAGACTTTTTTTAAAAAAAGAGTTTATTTTAGGAAGACCTCAGGGTAGTAGCAATGTTAAATGCTTAATTGCAGTTTTCCCAAAGTTCCGCAAAATGATTAAAACCTCAAGAAATGCATCTTTAAAGAATATGCATCATTCCTTAATATTATCCCTATGTGTTTTTAAAAAATCTTCTTAATCTTAAAATTAGGAGTCACTAACTTACATCTATAGAAAATGTCTAAATAGAAAATGTATCCTGAGATTTTGGTGGTTTGAATGGTCAAGTCCCTTGTGGCCCAGTCTTAGCATAATATATAAAAGTCAGAGAAACTGAAAAAATATTGAAAGCAAATAAAATATTCACTTCAGAAATCTCTAGGTGTGTGTGGTGGATGTAGTGGACAGATGTACACTTTAGAGCAAAACTTATAAAGTAGATCTTTTACTATCTGTCATTTCAACATCCATCCTTCATACAGTGGTTATACCTCAACGTCTCTACTAATATTTCCTCAGAAACTTGAGCACTTTCATGCCATTTCCCCTTCCTTCCCTGAGATCAAATTTATTTTCTTCCATCGGTCATTTGCTTTCTTTCCAATGTAAATTTTACCAATCTTTCTTTGGTATTTTCCTCCTGCTTTTCTAGTATATTCTTCTTCAAAACACACACACACACACACACACACACACACACACACACCTTCACTCTGATCTACTAATAAAGCTCCAAACTGAGGGAAGAAGAAAAGGTTAGGTGGACAATAGCAAAATATTGCTTAGCAGGTGAGAAGAGGCTGTGAATAATCATGCTTTGATATTTATTATTGTTATACATTTTATTCTTTGTTATCTATATGGAATAAAGCAAAACTTCAAAAGACATTTTTATTGTGTTTTGTTTTTAGAGAGAGAGGAAGGGAGAGAAACATCAATGTGAGAGCAAAACATTGATCAGTTGCCTCCTGAATGTTTCTACTGAGGATCAAGCATGGAATTGAACCCGAGACCTTTCAGTGCATGGTATGATGCTCAACCAACTGAGCCACATTGGTCAGGGCAAAGCAAAACTGTTAATTTATCAGAATAAAATACTGACATGGATCTACAGCAACCAAAAGCAGAACACTTCTGAAATGTTTCTTGTTTAAAGATTTAAAGAGCTTGAAAGGAAATATCAGTTAAGTATTTCTAGCAAACGTTCTAAGTATTCCCAGGTGGAAAAAGAAATCCCTCCAGGGCATAAGAATAAAGAATGGCAAATAAATAAAGCAGCAGCAGTGACTGACATATGTTAAAATTAATTTGTCAGTTTAAAAAGCTGATGTTTGGACTTGATCTTTTGCTGCCAGCAGGCTGGCGTTGACGCCGGAAGACTGTGTGAAAAATGTGGTGGCTAGTGTGTGACCTGTGACTCCTATGTGCACATACGTGAAGAGTGAAATTGTGGCTCCTCTCAAGGGCCTGTGTGATCTCCGGAGGCCCTGGAATCTCCGCTACCCATCATTACAAGGAGTGAGCCATCCAGGAGGAAGATGGAGATGGTTGCCCAAAGACCGTCAATCTGGGGAGCTCTAGGACAGATCTCTTCTATGGACACAAAAAATATGCCTTCAAGAAGAGGTCATTGGTGGTGGCCTCTTCCTCCCCCATACACTACCAGCTGAAAGGCGCAGAGACCAGAATATCGCCTAAATGGCCTGGCAGGACACCGGCACCTTCCCCCTCTTCTGTCTCCTCTCATCCAGATACAGTGGTGGGAATGGAACAGGACTCTTCACAGACCACTCTGCAGACCGTATCAGAGAAGGAAATGATAGATTCATTCGTGGTTTTTCTGGAATTCAAAAACAAGACTGTTCTCCACACTGGTAAATTCTCTCTGCACCAAGAACTTCTAAAATGGAAAGAATATCATTTCAGTTTTCTGCTTGCAGAACTGACTACGATATGGTCTTAAAGCAGCTCTGATGGTGGTTGTCCTTGATGAAACACCTGCAGTGTGGTGGGGAGCTTTCAGATCAACAAATGTGGGCATTTAAACTTGAAACGTGTATGGGGAGTGCTGGTCCATGTTATTTTTCTTCTAAGAAATTGGTAATCCTTTCTTTTTCTATTGTATTCATAAATGTAACTATTTTCTGGTAGTCAGCCACCGTCCCCATTAAACACACACACACACACACACACACACACACACACACACACACACGTTTTCATTATGTTCTAATGATGAACAAGTTGGTTTCTGCTAAAACAAGGAAGACTGGGAATTTCAGACGGACAGGCCTAAAGTTCTTGTCCCTTGAAAGTGGCAAGGAGAGATAATGAACAGAGGCTGCAGTGCATTGAGTGGGTGGAGGAACAGCCCAAAGACAACATCTGCAGGGCTCTTGTAGACCCCGTGGCTGGCTGCTTTTGTTTGCATGAGCTCTCTCTCCAGAGAGAGACTATGATATGGGAAGAAGACAGAGGGACTTCTCCTTTGGGGGCTAATGATTATTTAACATAATTTGGAATATAGGGTCACAGGGGTTTCAGTCCACCAGCTTTTTAGCATGATATTAATTATTAGCAAACTGGATTGCTTTAAGCACAAGAAAGCACATTTTACCTTGAAAGTGCCACACAAATATTAAAGTTGGTTATTATGTGATTTAACCACATGAGTAGTGTTTTTCAAAAATATTATCTCATTTTGTTCTTATCAGTCTCATAACGGATAAAAATCAGATGTACCTAATAACATATATCAACACTATTTTAACAATATGAGGAACTGATGGAGAAGTTATTGAATCTAGTCCTCTTATTTCCAAGATTGAAAAACATGTTAACTTTTACCATATAATGGGTTTTATAATAATGCGGCACATACCACATTACCATTACATTTCTCTGTTTTATAACCAAGTGGGACTGGTAAGAGATTTTTAGTTAAAAATATTTTATTAGTTTAAGGTGTACAACAGAGGATGAAAAAGGCAATTTGTATGCCTCAAGAGGGACATATTTCTTTGTGTGGGTGTGTGTTTTGTTAATCCTCACCTGAGAATATTGTTCCATTGATTTTTAGAGAGAGTGGGAAAGGGCAGAAACATCAATGTGAGAGAGACACATCAATTGGTTGCCTCGTGCACGCACCCCAACCAGGCGTGCCATATTCCTTTTTTCCTCAGATCTCACATCTCTCAGAAAATCCTGGTACTTCTCCCTTTAAAATACATTTCCCTCTGGCCATTTCTCAGTCTCCGCTGGATGGCTGTATTCCCCACAAGAATTCTGCAGGAGGTCTAAAATGAAAGACCGCATTGCTGCCAGGCCTTAAAACTCTCTATTTACTTCTTACTCTGTCTTGTACCTGCCTCATTTATTTCCCACCTCTCTCCCTCTCCAGCCACACTTGCCTTAATGTGCCAGTATCACTTCTAATTTGTTACAGCCTCAGGGCCCTTACTGTTTCCTCAGTTTAGAATATACTTTCCTGAAGCCTTCAAATGGTTCAGGCTTTATATCCTGCAGGGCTCCAAATAGGTAGAGGTGTACCTGAATCCTTCTCTAAATGGACCTCCTCCTCCCTGCCACTCAATACCAGTTTATCCTGCTTCATTGTTTTTTTCATAGCTTTTATCATAGCTTCAGTTTATTATTATTATATATCCCATGTTTCTTTCCCTCCCTAGCAGGTAAACTTCTTGGGAGTGGAGACTTGGTTCACCGTTGAATTCCAGAATAGTACTGAGGATGTTAAAGGTCCTTAAAGAGTATTTGTAGAACAAATGAATGAATGGTCTGGATCTACTGCATTTGGTTATATGACTTTTCATTTAGAATATTTAAAATGAGGTATTCTCAGGATCCCAGGCTGCCTCCCTAGGATAGAGTATTGATCCAATCATGGAGAGTAAAAGGAATGTCGTATTTGGGTTGACAGCCTCATTCTAACCTCAGGAGCATTGCTGTGCTGAGAAGAACATGGGATTTGGAGACAGAAGTGGGTGGGAATTATGATTGTCTCTGTTTTTGGCTATTACTTCACCTCTGAGAGTCTCAGTTTTCTCTACTAGAACAAGAAATAAGTTTTTATTGTGTTAGACCATGGAAATTTGGAGGCTGTTCCAACCATCACTGTTAATTACCCTAATAAATTAGGACCATGGGCCTTGCTTCTCCCATATGTCTGTAAACCTTCCTTTTCCTAGTCTTTTCCTCACAAATCCCCTCTTTCCTAGACCCATTCTAGGATCTTCATGGGACTCCTCCAAGAACAGGAAGGCAAAAATATTTTTGCCTCAACTTTGTATTTTGAAAATTTACAAACCTTCAGAAAATTTGAAAAAAAAAGAGTAAAACTAACACTGATGTGATTTCCACTTAAATTAACAAATTATAACTATTTTGCCATATTTGAGCACACTCACCTCTCTACATACACACACATACATATGCAGTAATTCTGACACTTCATACCTTAATACTTCATCATCCAATTCATTACAATGGACCTTCTGTTATATAACCACAGTATCATTTTTTACCCATAAAATGTTAAGCATTAAATATCATCTCATAGTCTATAGTCAAATACCCCCCAAGTAGAATTTATTTATAGAATTGATTTGATCCAAGATCTATTGCATTTGGCTATATCACTTTTTTCAAAAAATATATTTTATTGATTTTTCACAGAGAGGAAGGGAGAGGGATAGAAAGTCAGAAACATCGATGAGAGAGAAATATCAATCGGCTGCCTCCTGCACACCCCACACTGGAGATGTGCCCGAAAGCAAGGTACATGCCCCTGACCAGAATCGAACCCGGGACCTTTCAGTCCGCAGGCCGACGCTCTATCCACTGAGCCAAACCGGTCTCGGCGGTTATATCACTTTTAATTTAAAATATTTTCTCTGCCTTTTCCTGTTGTTTTTTTTTTCTTTTTTTTCTTCCCTATGACCTAGAAATTTTAAAGAGCCCAGGCCAGATAATTTAAAGACTATCCAACAGTCTGGATTTGTCTGATTGTTTCTTCATGATTAAATTCAGGTTAAACATTTTTTGACTAGAATATTGTCCAGGTGATGGTATACTTTCCACTGCATCCATTTAGGAGTCTCTTAGTGTCTTTTTGTCCCCTTATTGATGATGTGAAATTTGATCACTTCCTTTATGTGATAGAGTTGACTAGATTGCCCCAAGGTAAAAACATAAAATAAAGCTACTGTTAAACATTGTTGGGCTTAGTTAAAAAAACAAAACAAAACAGGTCATGAATTATAACACATTGACTAAATAAAAACAAAAACTGGCCCTGGCCGGTGTGGCTCAGTTGGTTTAGCCCCATGTACCAAGAGGTACAGGTTCAATTCCCAGGAGGGGGCTTGTAGGAGGCAACCAAACAGAGTTTCTCTCTCAATGATGCCTCTCTCTTGCTCTCTCAAATCAATAAAAACATATTTTTAAAAAGGAAATTAAAAAAACAAAAACTGTAAATTCATTTAATAAATGTCATTAACAATATAAGAATACAAAAATAAAAGGTATGGGGTAGGGGAAAGGAAAACTCTTTTATACAGAAAAATGTGGAGGACATGATAAATTGCAAAGTCACTATTTTGCAACTGCAATGTAATAGCTAACCTTGGGTAAACACATCTTATTTGTATAATAAGATCACACAATGATTTTCCTGAAATATCTTTTGGCTCTTCTGTGATCTAGGATTAACAAACCTTTGAAATGAAAAGCCTTGATCAGATAAAGGTAAAGCTAGGAGATCTTTCCTTTTGTATATTCTCTCAAAGCTGAAAAAGTCACTATTTATAAGTCTAAGATGAGCAGATTTTCTGACCTTGGGTTCTTTTAATCTTTTGTCATGAGGCTACAAGATATATTGGAACTACCTGCTAAAGGAGGCTTCATCATAAACAAAATTGAAGACAAATGTCAAATTGTGAGTTAATATTTATAATATATATATCATAGATAAAAAGTGGATGTCCCTAATATAAACCTTATATTGTTTTATATTGCTAAAGCACTAGAGAAAAAAACATCCTGTTTCGTCTGTGGAGCTAGATAGTGTCTGATATTCAGCCCAAAGCACCTATTTTCAGAGCAGAGGAGAGCCTCCCAATGTTTCCTTGATTTCTTTCTAAGAGAACAGGCCTGTAGAAATCCATAATAATGTTGCTCCAACTCAGGGTAGGGTCACCATTTCACCCTGCTATCTATTTCACCCTGATCAGTCCATTGTACACCTATTGGCCTGGTATAAATGTTAATAGTACTCCCTTTCGCTCTCCAAAGTGTCTAAGTTTGGACTACAAATGGTTTCTCTGCTTCTAGGAGACCCCTGATGCTTTGTAAGAAGACTTCGTTTGGTTGATGTTGAAGGGTAAATGCCAAACTGGAGAGAGGAGCACGAGAAGACTGGAATGTAATAGGCATAACAATATTCACCCTAAGATGTCCTTGTTTTAATCCCTGGTTGTTACCTCGCAGAGGCAAAGGAAAAGTGATTAAGTAGGTTGAAGTAGGAAGATTAGCCTGGATTATTCAGTTGAGACCAATCTAATTACATGGAATCCTTCAAATTGGAGAAACTTTCCTGGCCAAGTTATTAGTTAGTGGAAGAAGGGACTATAAGAGAATGCTCAGAGAGATGCAACATTGCAGACTTTGAAGATGGGGACCATAAGGAATGTGGGCAGCCTCTAATGGCTCAAAAAAGCAAGGCAACAGATTCTCCGCTAGAGCCTCCAGAAAGGAATACAGCTCTGCAAACATCTGTAAATTTGTATTGTTTGAAGCCATTAATTGTGTGGTAATTTGTTATAGCAGTAATAATAAATGGAATTGACAGCATTTCTAATGAACCTTGAAGGGTTCAATAAGTCATCCATTCATTTAACAAATATTTCAGTTCTAATATATCCCTGACCCGATGGTAAATAAGATGAACTTCTCAAGGATGACGTGAAATATTAACAAGCTCAGGGTAGTAAACCAGGATATACAAACATGGACAAAGAATATCCCAGGCTGAAGGGATGGCATAGGTGCAGGTTCAGGCTGGGGTTTGAAAGTATCTAGATGAAGGCTGTAAATAGTCAGTAGTAGTTTGGCTGGACCATAGAATGAATGGGAGAGAAGAAATAGCGCAGTTTGGAGGCAAGCGGTAAAGGGCCTAGAATGCCAAACTAAGAGTTCGGACTTTATCCTTCAAGCAATGGGGAGATGCTGGAAGTTTTCAAGCAGGGAAGCGGGTATAACCACTTCTGTGTTTTACAGAAATGCCTTTGCTATCCCACTGAGAAAGAAACCAAATTTGGTTTTGCTCACTATGTACGTACTTATCCATCAGAAGAGGCTAGCTTATGCTGTGGTAATCAACGATCCCAAAAGTCTATATCTCAAGACAAAAGAAGTTTCTCTTTCCCATGCTATATGTCTATCATGGGTCAACATGGGGGATCTGTTTTTTTTTTTCTCTGAACATAATACTTTCATGTATTAATTTGAAAGTGCTCGATAGCATAAAAATTGCTATTTAAACTATTTTTTTGTGTGTGACCATTTAGCTAAATATGTTAGTTGGATCTTTGAGAGTTTTCACATGAATGCACAGAAGTTCATACTAGTACAGAAGCCTGTGTTTGAACAAAAGATAACCAATTTCCCCTTAAGCCAGAACATGGAGTTGAGTTTATTAACTGAATCAAGTGCCATGGGAATAGGAGAGGTTAGACCAAAGAGTAGTGACTAGTGCCAGAGGTCAAGAACATATTACTGTATTTGCTTTCTTGGCTTCACAGAGTACTAAGAAGGCAATGGAAGTGCCAAAGCCTATATAACAGCCAAGAGAAGCTGGTAGAAGAGAGCGGTGCTGAGGTTGTTCTTGGACATGAAGAGGAAAAGAGATTGCACATTCCCCAAATGACCTCTATTTTCACATTGGTGAAGCTGACGCTGTACTCAGCACTCATCAGCAAACTGGTCACAGAGTGTTTATTTTCTCATAGGGATTGGGATTGTTCTGTGTCTAAAAACTGTTTCTTGTTTTTGAGATGTGCTTTTTTTCTTCTTTTCTCCTCCCCCTCATTCCCTTCCCGCCCCCCATTACTTTTAAGCAACTGGGAGCTGAGAGCCTAAATAAGAAGGTTCTCTTTTCATGGGTAATTGTGAGACTTTATACATGGTGCTGGGCCAGGCCCTGGGGATGAGGGGCAACATCCTGGCCACAGGAGCTAGTCCCCTTGGCATCCACAACGGCATTCTCACCAGGGCTACTGCCTGTAGAAGCATCCACGAGGCTGTGTCTAGTGGACTTCATGAGAAGCGGACAGCAAAAAGAGAAGCCAGAGGAAGAGAGTGACATAAGGGACTTCTGCTGAGGACACTGTCACACAAATCTGGGCATTTTCAGAAAAAAAAGACATTAATGGGAATTGTACTATTTTTTCTCTACATGGATCAAGATAGATTTCCCATTTCCTGTTCATTCGGGTAACTGCTTGGACAGTTTCTTTTAAATGTAAAAGCCCGGTCAGGGTTAGGTGCAGAGTTAAATCGTTTATTTTGAAAATTGACGTCATGTCAACATTAGCCATGGATATGTATATGGTTTAAAACGTTTAATAGTTTAGCTGACCTCTAACTTAAGATAGCTCCAGATGAAGGAGATAAATAAATTATATGGGAAGTTAAGACTTAGGGGAAGAGGCAAGAAAATGTAAGAGAATGGAAATCAAGGTAACCCAGTGGACACTTCATGTCACCACTGAGGGTCATTATTAGAACAGGATGCCTCTGCTCACCTTAATCAGGGATGCAGGCTGAGGAAGTTATCACCATTTCGTGTTAAAATAAAACCAGTTTAGTCATTACTTTAGCTTAATTATCAACCACTGTGAAGACACTTTTTCACTATGTAAACTGCTTACCCCTGAGCCTCATTCCAAGTTTTGGTCTGAGTGCTCCAAGGTTGCAAACTGTCTTTTCAGTGTGCGCACAATACATTTCCCCCCCAGTAATTAATTGGCTTTTCCTTTGGCTCTTTCTGAATCTTAGGCATTGGAAAGTTGCCTGTTGCTGGGCCAGAGGGAAAAAGGATCTGGAGCGCCTCAAAGTGGCAATTAATTACAAGCTGTGTCTGAAAGTAACCCATCCCATCCACTTTCATCTCATCGATCCCCCGGCCAGGAAGTATAGTCCCACTAAGTGGGCAGAAGAAGTAAAATCTGCAATGCTTGGTGATGCTTAATGACTAAACATCAATAAATATTCATTGGACAAATGAATCAATTGGAAGGAGCAGGTTAGAAGTCTTTTGATGAAGTCTTATCTAGTGGAAATAAACAGGAAGCAAAAGGAGACGGGAGTCGGTGACTAATTAGATGTGCAAGACGTGAAAGAGCAGTCTGATTTTCAGTCTGGAGCGTAGGAAGGGTGATGCCAGTAACACACACACACACACACACACACACACAGCAGGATAAGGAGGGCCTTTGGATGTGTGCCTACGTGTGTGGTCAGAAAGCAGCTGAGACACCTACATCTTCTCGCCTTTTTTGCTGGGTAAAATCTGCAATCATCTGGGCTTCAGGCCTTTTGCTCTGCATGCAAACTTTTTCTCTCTTTTGCGCCGAGGTGCTGGGACCCGTCTGGGCATCAGAACTGGCCGGCTGCTCTGGGGTGGATGGCCAGACCCGACACAGGCACGCAGGAGGTGAGGCGCTTTACCTGAATCAACTCCCCCCCTTTGGTAACATATGGTTGTCTATTTACGGAGAAGAGAATCAGCAGATTGTCCAGAATGCAGCTCTGCTGGGTAAACCTGGTGCAAGTCACTTCGCTGCTCTGGGCCTCAGCTCTTTCCACTTTAAGAGCGGAATGCCGCCTGCACCGAGTTTGGTGAGGGTTTGGGGGGGAAGGGCCACGAGTCCGATGGCGCGCACACCCCAAACACACACACCACCCCGACCTGCCCTCGCACCTGCCGGGGCCTGAGAACCAGAGCAGCGGACTGAGCGTGCGGACGGGAGTGGAATCGGGGCGGGGCTGGGGCTTAGCCCCGCCCCTGGCCGCGCAGAGAGATGACGTCACGCAGGCCCCTCCCCACTCACCTGGAGCCGGAAAATAAACACTAGACTCCGTCGGCGGCTCGCGCGAAGCGCTGACGTAACGCCACTCGCCGCCTCCGCGGCGCGCTGACGTCACCCGCGGGCGTCCTTGCCCGCCTGGGTCCTGACGCCGGTTCGCCGGAGGGACCCGCGCGCGTGGAGCGTGGAGGGGCTTTCCCGAGGTCACTGTGACGTCAGCTTGTAGGGGACGAGGGCTTGGGCCTCGGGTCCGGAACCGCGGGGCCCCTAGACGGACGGTGGCGCCGAGGCGGCGTGCGGTTGGGGTTGGGTAGCTAAACCCCAGAGCCGTGTAAGTGCTTCCTCTCGGAGGGATCTTGGAGGAACAGGACCTCTCATTAAAACTTATTCATGTGGTTAGTTGAATTTATGGGGGGGACACTGGTTATCGGAATTAGGCAGGTTTCAGGCGTGCGGTTCCGCCACCCGTCCTCTGTCCACTGGGTGTGTGTGCACCGCCCCAGGTCAAGTCTCCGTGTATTCCCCCTGCACCTGTACCATCTACTTCTTTATAGAGGTGTATACACGTGTTAGCCGCCGCTCATTTCCCACCCAGTGTGCACCCGTGCCGCACGTTAAAGATTATTTTATTTTAAACATTTATTTTGTTGTTTTTTTATGTTGAGGAAGGAAGAGGGAGAGAGTTAGAAACATTGATCAGCCGCCTCCTGCACACCTCCCACTGGGAATGCGCCCTCAGCCAAGGCACATGCCCTTGACCGGAATCGAACCCGGGACCCTTCAGTCCGCAGGCCGACGCTCTATCCACTGAGCCACTCCGGTCCGGGCAAAGATTATTTAAAAAAGATTATTTTAAAAAGGCAAAGGCACAACCGTTTTTGTATGCAAATACAAAAGGGACTTTAATGAGGGTAATTCATTAATTAATGAGGAACCTGTGAGATGTTAGGGGTTCCTAAGGACGGTCAAGTTTGTAAGGTATTCTGAAATGAATTTACACCTTTCCTTCCCTGACTTCCTCTCCATTCAATAGATCAGCAAGGTGTTTTTTTTGACTCAACTTTTTTTTTTAATCTCTCTTTTTTTTTTTAAATAGATATTTTATTGGTTTTTCTCAGAGAGGAAGGGAGAGGGATAGGAAGTTAGAAACATTGATGAGAGACATCGATCAGCCGCCTCCTGCTCGCCCCCTACTGGGGATGTGCCCACAACCAATGTACGTGCCCTTGACAGGAATCGAACCTGGGACCTTTCAGTCCGCAGTCCGACACTCTATCCACTGAGCCAAACCGGTTTCAGCTTTTTGACTCAAACTTTTAAAATTGGATTCCTCTTCTCTCCATTTTCACAAACAGTATCTCAGTCTGAGCAGAAATTTTTTATGGATGGGACCACAGACTTCCAACTGACTTCACCCCCTAAACACCTCCCCCCTAATTAGCCTTACCTCCCAGATCCATTCTCTATACAGCTTTTGAAGTGATAAAAACAAAACAAACAAACAAAAAACACACAACAGTAAGTATAATCTGGATTATGTTGCTCCCTTTCTTAAAATCCACCGATAGTTTCTCCTTTGCCTGGAGAATTAAATTCACACTCCTTACGCTTGCTTACAAAGATATATTACATGGCTACATGATTTCCTGTACCTCTTCATCTACCTCATCTGACACTTTCCGATTCTCTCACTGTGCTTCAGGGCCTTCTACCTGGACAAAGAAGGGAGAGCACATGCTAGGACCTTTCGTTGTGAGGGGTTTTAAAGGCTGGAGGCTTAGGAGAGGTCTTGGAGAGGATCTCAGTAGAATATTCATCATTTTTTGCTGATGCACCCAAATGAACTTGATTCCCTTAACTTCATCTGTCCTTGGGTGTGCTTGGCACAAATGGCACTAATTGAATTTCTGCTATCTTATCTCCCCGAGTATGGTGATTTCAGCTATTTACTCTCTGGTTAGGGAGAAGTGCAAACCATTTACTCTTAAGTGTCTTTGGTTACAGAATATACGGTTTTGTGATTTATTAGATGGCTATAGAAACTGCCTGGCTATCTATCTGTCTCAGTTTGTGCTGGCCTACTAGACAGTCTCAAAGGCAAGGGGAATATTCACAAGGGAAAAGGAATACAATCAAATCCCACCTTTACACAGAGGTCAGACCTGCTTTTCTTCCTCTCAGCTCAGTGATTGATGGCCACAGCACCATTCATTCAGCTATAAACCCCAGAAGCCTGGGCATCCTTTTCAATGCCTGCCTCATTTTATTTCTCCTGTTTAATTACACTTCAAACTATTGCCCCCGGTTCCGAAAGTTTTCTAGAATTTTACTCTCTTCTTTATTTGTACTATTATGGCCTTGCTTGATGTTATAGGAAACACTTCTTTCACTACATGATAGCTTTTTCCTTTGCTTTGCAGAGTAGGTAGAATGAACAAACTGTTGAGCAAACTGAGGTCCATGTGACCCTGTCCAAAAAGAGAAATTATGTGTAATGCAATAGGGAAGAAATTATGTCAGATTTGTCAAGTACCTGTGAGGTATCCTGCATATAGGAGTTATACTTGCTTAGATATTTATTTATTTATTATTAGAAAAGAGGGAAGAATGTGTTCTTCAGTGTCCTGAATGAGCTGGACAGTTGTGATTGGTTATCATAATTGAATCTGATGGAAGCAGGTGTGAGTGGGGTGTCACCATAGGCTCACCATTCCTGCCTCTGGAAGTTACTAGTGTAATGTGGCTACATCACTCTCCTTCTGGGCCAGTTTGGCCTGGTAGTGTTCATGCAGAAATGCATGTAATAACTCATGGTTAGCATTGTCATAGTGATAGGTTTTCAGGACATGCTACCCCAAATATGGCACCTTGGCAAAGTGAGTATTTTAAACTGTAAGAGTCTGGGAAAATAGCAGAAACTGTCTCCCCTCTATACCTTCGCCCCTGAAGCAGGCCAAAACACCCTCTAACATGAGGGTTTTATGACCTGGAAAGGAGCAAGACAAAGGGACAGGGAGAAGAATGCAAACTAACAGGTTTTGCTAACTTCTCCCAGGTTACTACACTTATTTCATATTTCTTGACCTATCATATTTCCCCATAACTATCCACTCTTCATCAACCTATAAAAATACTCTGGATTAACCCTTTCGTTAGGCCTTCATTTCCTATGAAGGTTTCCATGTCACATAAAATTTATATGTTTGCTCTGGGTGATTGCAGTTCCTGGTTAGGGCATATACTTTGACTGCTGGTTCCATTTCTTGTTGGGGCATGTAGGGGAAGCAACCGATTAATGCTTCTCTCTCACATAGATGCTTCTTTCTCTAAAAATCAATAGAAATATCCTCGGGTGAAGATTAAAAAGTTATATGCTTTTCTCTTGTTAATCTGTCTTTGTCAGTTTAATTTTCAGACCCATTCCTGGTAAGAGGACCCAGGCAAACGTTTTCTTCCCCTACCGTAGGTAATAAAAGTAAAGTTGCACACACACACATATAAAACCTTTCAGCTTATTCTGCATCCTTAAACTACTATCTCTTTGCAATTAAACTAAAACCGAGCCTAGTAAGGTAGAAGTTGCAGTTGCTTACCCAACAGCCATTTTTTCTCTTTTCTTATAATATTTGGCACATAGTGAAACAATTATTTGAAATTCAAATTTAACTGGAAATCCTGTATTTTATTTGGCAAACCTAACATTTATATATCCAATGGTTATATTCCTTAATAACATGTCCTTATATAAACACTAGAGGCCCAGTGCACTGGTAGGGTCCCTAGCAACTGCCTTCCCCCGGCTGGCCCCGACCCCTTGTCGAACTCCCTGACAGCTCCCAGTTGAGGGTACAATTTGCATACTATGCTTTTATTATATAGGCTATTCAGATTAGTAAACAAATAATTTTTTAAAAAATTATTTAAATGTGAGCATTTATGACCAATATCAAGTCCTCAAGGTCCATATCCCCAAAGTCCAGGCTCCCAGTCCATGGCTCCAATTTTGTGCACATTGCGAGCCATGTCATATGGTAGAAAGTATAGCGCCTGCAGGGTCATATTAGCAAAGGAAGTGAGGTTGTTGTCCCAGATGCATCTTCCGGAGGGAAACTGATGCTGAAGACAAAATGACATGCAGCCAGCCTCCCCACGCCCTGCGCAAAAGAGAAATGATGCAGCCAGGCCTGCTTATCCAGGTCCTTCCAGTTTACCACCTCTGGGCCTGAAAGGGCAAGAGGGGGGACAGACAGAACTTTCACTGAGATATCCCTTTCTGGATGGGGGTCTGGGGAAATTCTCCTTCTTGCAGATCTCTTGCCAATGCCTCCTCACCACCAATATTTTCTGATTGGACCTGGAGGTCAGTGTGCAAGAGAGGGTTAGAGGAAGTTCAGGGGAACAGAGCAAGACAAAGATGAGTGGAGAATGTATCCGGAGAAGCAAAGGAAAAATACTCCACCTACTTTCTGAGGTTCTGGGGCTTGCCAGCATTATATCTCTCCTTGTTTCCTTTCCCACTGCTGGGAAAGAACCAGCAGAGATGGGCAGAAGAGTCCTGCCAAGGAATTTATTTTCATAACAGAAAGCCACATAGAATGGACTCGGCATGGCTCTCCATCATTTTTGTATTATGCTTCTTTGGGAAAGATTTTTTTGGTTTCTTTCACTACCTCAACCCAGGAAGGGTGCTCTGTCCTGTGACAATATTTTATCAGTACACTGTGACTGTATTCTACATAGTTTCTTATGTGCCCAGATCAAGCCAGGGCTAGCACAGAGTAAATGTTGAATGGAAGGATGAATGAATGCATGAATGCTTAATCAGAGAATGCTAAGGAGTTTAGGGAGATAACAGTATCTTGAATTTCTTTCATTCTCCCACAAGATGGCAGCAATTACCATGGTCCAATTTTCCATGGATGGAACTCAGCACATCTTCATTGAGTGCATTATGAATTCAGTAAGTCTATTTTTCAAATCATTATATCAAGGAGAGAATAATACACTAATGGCAAGGAAAAGAAAAAATAAAACGTAATATTTATTATCACTAATATTGGACTAGAGGCCTGGTGCATGAAATCCATGCACAGGGATGAAGTGTGTGTGTCCCTCAGCCAGCCTGCAGACTCTTCAATATGGGACCCCTCGAGGGATGTCCGACTGCCCATTTAGGACCGATCCCTCCGGACATCCTCTCACAATCCAGGACTGCTGGTTCCCAACTGCTTGCCTGCCTGCCTTCCTGATTGTCGCTAACTGCTTCTGCCTGCCAGCCTGATCGCCCCCTAACACTCCCCTGCCAGCCTGATTGATGCCTAACTGCTCCCCTGCCAGCCCCTTTGCCCCTAACTGCCCTCCCCTGCAGGCCCAGTCACCCCCAACTTCCCTCTTCTGCTGGCCTGGTCACCTCCAACTGTCCTCCCTTGCAGGCCTGGTCCCTGCCAACTGCCCTCCCCTGCTGGCCATCTTATGGCTATCTTGTTTCCACATGGGGGTAGGATCTTTGACCACATGGGGGCAGCCATCTTGTATGTGGGAGTGATGGTCCATTTGCATATTACTCTTTTATTAGATGGGATAGAGGCCTGGTGCATTGGTAGGGGCCAGCTGGTTTGCCCTAAAGGGTGTCCCAGATCAGGTTGGGGGTTCCCTTGGGGCATGGGGCAGCCTAGGCAAGGGGCCTGTGGTGGTTTGCAGGCTGGCCACGCCCCCCAGTGACCCAAGCAGAGGCCCTGGTATCTGATATTTATCTTCTACAATTGGAACTTTGTAGCGTGGAGCGGAACTAAGCCTCTTGCTCACTCCATGGTGGCAGCCATTTCTGTTGGGATTTATTTATCTTCTATAATTGAAATTTTGTAGCCTTGAGTGAAGGCCTAGGCCTTCCAGGTGTGTGGAAAGCTTGGCTTCCTCCATCACTGGGGAAACCCAAGCCTCTCTCCTTTCGCTCTGTGGCTGCTGCCATCTTGGTTGGGGTTAATTTGAATACTTACTCCTGATTGGCTTGTGGGTATGGCTTGTAGGTGTTAGTGGAGTGATGATTAATTTGCATATTACTCTTTTATTAGATAGGATATGGCCCAATAAATTTTACTTTAAAAAGCATTTAGGAAACATGTGTTAATGAATTTGTGAAAGAAAAATTGACCTCTGTGCAAAATTTAGATAAACAAATGACTTATCTTTGCTCCATCTGGTACCTAGTTATTATCTGATCTTGTAGAATCACTGTTAGGCTCTTCCCATACACCTGGCTCTGTTTTCTTGCTCTCAAAGTTAAAAAGTTCATAGGTTCCAGGTTCTCAGGTGAAGAGAATTGCATGAAACCAAATATAACGTTTGGTTTTTGAGGACACGGGCATCTGCTGGTCTCTTCATATCATGAAGTGGAGTATTTGCAACAGCACTGCCTCGTCTGCCAAGCACTCCCTAGAGCACTGTTCTGGAGGGGAGCCTTGCAGAGCCTCGTCTGCATCTCCAGAGCCAGTTGGAAAAAGAAGAGGTCAGGAAGGTAGAGGATTTAGAAGACCCCATTGCCACTCCAGCAGCACCATGCCTTAGACAGGAGCATCCTGTTGTTATGCTGCAAATATACTCTAAGTTATGAGGATTTTCAAGAGTGCCCAGGCATTCATTTCTGATTTCTCCTTACAGCTTTGAGGAGTCTGTTTCCTGAAAAACAAACAA
>PVJN01039747.1:0-19644 GCA_004026805.1 Lasiurus borealis
TTTTAATATTCTCTCCTTGTCTTTTGCTCCTGGCATTTTAATTATGATGTGTCTTGGTGTGGTCCTCTTTGGATTTCTTTTGTTTGGGGTTCTGTGTGCTTCCTGGACTTGTAAGTTTATTTCTTTCACCAGATGTGGAAAATTTTCAGTCATTATTTCTTCAAATAGGTTTTCAGTATCTTGCTCTATTTCTTCTTCTAGCACCCCCATAATTCTGATGTTGGTATGCTTGAAGTTGTCCCAGAGGCTCCTTACACTATCTTCACATTTTTGGATTTTTTTTTTTTTGCTTTTCCAGTGGAGTGTTTTCTGCTTCTTTGTATTTCTAATCTGGTTGTAGGTTCTTGCTCTTCATCACATTGATATTTCCTGCCACTCCCTTCTGGTCTGCATAGTTTCTGTTGAGCAATCAGCTGACAGTTGTATGAGCACTCCCTTGAAGGTAACTAACCGTTTTTCTCTTGCTGCTTTCAAGATTCTCTTTGTCTTTTGCCCTTGGAATTTTAATTATGATGTGTCTTGGTATGGTCCTCTTTGGATTCTTTTTGTTTGGTGTTCTGTGTGCTTTCTGGACTTGTAAATCATTTCTTTCACCAGGTAGGGAAAGTTTTCAGTCATTATTTCTTCAAATATGTTTTCAGTATCTTTCTCTCTCTTTTCTTCTGGCACTCCCATAATTCTGATGTTGGTATGCATGAGGTTGTCTCAGAGCTCCTTACATTATCTTCACATTTTTGGACTCTTTTTTTTTTCTGTTAGGGTATTTTTTTGCTTCCTCATATTTCAGATCTTTGATTTGATTCTTGGGATCTTTTAATCTGCTGTTGGATTTCTCTATATTATTCTTTATTTCAGACAGTGCATGCTTAATTTCTGGCTGGTCCTTTTCCATTTTTTTGGCATTCTCATTAAGATCCTTGAAGGTCTCACTAAGTTTCTCAGAGTTTTCAATAAGTTTGTCAGCGGTTTGTGGAAGATTCTTGAGTATCCTTATAAATGTGGTTTTGAACTCTATGTCCAGTCCTTTGCTTTCCTCCATTTCTTTCATTTGTGACATGTTTCTTGGTCTCTGCATTTTGGCTGCTTCCTGTTGTTGATGGAGTGGCTTTGTGTGCTAGTTGTCCTTAGGGCCCAGTAGCTCCACCTCCCCAATCACCTGAGGTGGACACTGTTGGTGCACCCCTTTGTGGGCTGGGTTCACAGTCTTGTAGTTAAACCTTGATTGCTATTAGTACACTGGGAGAAATTGACCTCCAGGTCAATTGACTGTGAGGATTAGCTGTGTCTATTAATGCAAGAATTGCTGTGCTGCAGACACCCCTAAGGGGCAAGACTTGCTTCAGTGGGGCTTTGGTGCTCCATGAGTCTGCCTCTTGAATGTGTCACCCCTGTATGTGAGAAGTTAAAATCTGGCGTCATCTCACACTGACTTCCAGGTACACTGGTTCCTGGATCTCCAAAGAGGTGCAAGTCAGCTAGTGTCTGATGCCACCCAGCAGGAGCTACAGGGAGATTTGCCAATTTCTCCTCTTTGTTTGGAGTTTGGAAGTTTTGGAGTTGTCTGACCCAGTTGCAATTTGTTAGGTTAAGCTGCTAGATGGCAGGCCATTCATATACAAAAGTTACCTCACAGCTGGGTAGGTTTGTAAATTGGGCAGAGCAGGGTCTCAGGGAGTCACTAGGCTAGCGCGTGTCAAACAGCAATGGCTGCCAGTCAGCCCTCTCTGCCATGTTCTGTTCAGTGTCCTGTGTCCTGTGACCCAGCCAACTAAACGATGATTCCAGTGTGCAACTCTGCGAGAGAGCCACCCTCCCTTTCTGACCGGATGGCAGACAGTCCAGTTTCTCCCCGTATGAGTCTAGGCCCCCAGAATCTCGCCAGAAACTGGAGTTTAGAAAGTTGGGAACTTGTAACTCCCTCCCAATTGAAAAACAACAGTGCACGTCAGCCTGATTCGCTCGTGTCTCTGTACCTCTGCCTTTCTGAGCCTCTGCACTTCCTACCAGGTCTGGATGCACTTTTTTTCTTTTCTTCTAGTTGTAGAACTTCCACTCTGCCAGCTTTCCCGTGGTTCTGGGGGATAGTCGTTTTGTCTTTTAGTTGTAGTTTTGGTGTGGTTGTGAGAGGCAGCACTACAGAGGTATATCTTATGCCACCATCTTGGTTATCTCTGCTTGTTTTCAAACCAGGCATTTTACATTTGTGGAAAAGAAAGGACTAACAAGATGGTGATTTGCCCCTCACTGTTGAAAGATGGGTTTAGGTATATGGGATTTTATTTATTTTTTATTTTAAAAAATATATTTTATTGATTTTTCACAGAGAGGAAGGGAGAGGGATAGAGAGTTAGAAACATCAATGAGAGAGAGACATCGATCAGCTGCCTCTTGCACATCCCCTACTCAAGGTGTACTCGCAACCAAGGTACATGCCCTTGACCGGAATTGAACTTGGGACCTTTCAGTCCGCAGGCCGATGCTCTATCCATTAAGGCAAACCGGTTTTGGCTTATTTATTTATTTTTTTTAAGGTTCCAGATTCACCTGGTTCCTTCCGGTTCAGGAGCAGAAGGTCCAGTCAGCTGCAAAGATCCTCAGCTTCATTGTTCCAGTGAACCCAAAGCTCACCAATACAGAGCCAGTAATGCTGCAGAATAGAGGGAAGGGACAGACATTGTGAGGAAGGATAAGAGAAAAAGATGGTGCTTGTGTAAGGTCACCTTGAATACCTCTGAAGCCAGCACAGATCCACGGGCCCTGAGCTATGTCCCCGGGCAAACTATCACACTCCCTAACAGAGCTCCGAGGACATGCTTTCCTTCACAGTCAAAGCTCAGGGAAGTAGGAAGTGAACACAAACTCCACAATTTCTTCACATCTTTGTATCTTTGCTCACCTTTCCCACAGGACAAAGAAACAACTCTTTTTTTAAAAATTATTATTATGCTGATCTTTATTTTTTGTACACTCCAGTGACCAGACATTACATAACTTAATATGTTATCATCTCAATAAATCCCACACTCTTCCAGCAACTCTTGAATAAATTTTCAGCTATTCACCTGGAAATTCCATGGCTCCTCAAGCTAAATATTTATTACTGATGCACTCAATGACTCTATATTCCAGTCATTGTTCTAGACTCTAGAGTAGCAAACAAAACAGATATAAAGTCCCCTAATCACAAGGAACGTAATGTGTTAGGAAGTCAGGCAAGAAACAGGTAGACTTTGCACTAGACAGTGGTGAGAATAATAAAATAAAACAGGGTATGGTGGTAGGGATGGGCGTGTGCAGTGAGGGGTGATTGAAGTGTCTTAGGACCTAGTGGATGACACTTGATTTTAGACCTGAATATAAAAAAGTCAGCCATGTAGATATCAGAAACGAATGGCCAAGGAAGAGGAAACAGTAAGTGCAAAGGCCCTGAGGCAAAAATAGTTTTGCTGAGTTTGAGGAAAGATTAGACGGGAATTGATCACTGTTTCCCATAACATGGAGAGGGCAGCGTTGGTAGTGTGGTAGGAATGGAGCTCTGATTGAAGACAGTTCAAAGGGAATGGGGAGAAAAGCCTTTGAGTAACTTACATGGAGGATTTCTACTGCAAAGGGAAACAGAGAAATGGAGAGGAGTTTGGGGGAAGTTATGGGTTCACAATCTTCCTTCCTTTCTCTATCTCTGCTTCTTGCCTGGTCTCCCTCCCTCCTCCTCTCCATTCCTTCTTGCCATTCTTCTTGCCTTCCTTCTTTCTATTCTTCTTGCCTTCCTTCTTTCTGTCCAAGATGGAAGATACTACAGCACATTTATGTGCTAATGGGTATTATCTAGAATAAAGAAATAAATCTGATGCTGTAAGAATTTACGTGGGCCAGTGTGGGGCTGTGAAAATTTAAGGATTGCTCAGCCCCGTATACATTGTGCATACAGAATTATTAAGACTTACATGAATGAAGCTGTAGCAAAGTTATCCAACCAACCATGAAAACTGGAGAGAGAATTATGTGACCCGATCTAGCAACTGTGAAGCACTAGTAAATAATCCATGAGCTCAGAGACTGGCAGGGCAGAAATAATTGTCAAACATGACCTCTTCGGTGTCTACATCACTTCCAAGCACTCTTTGCACCATTCTGCTCTTTTGAAGCCACGATAGAACAGAAGTTATAGGCTTATAGGTGAATGCTGAGCAGCATGGAGTGCGGGAAAGCACCACTCTCGTGGCAAATGTGAACTGGAGAATGAAGGACATAATTATAATGAAAACCAAAAGTATTTTTTGAGGAAAAACTATTTTAATAATACATATGGCTATCTAAATTGGACAAGTTAACCAAATAATTAATTGCTCTGTTTTTAAATTTCAGATGCAATCTGGTAGATTGTGCTGTGAGGTGATTATTTTTCCTCCATGTGAATCCTTCGTTTGCATCTGTTGGGACTTAAGTATTTGCAGAAATATTTTATGTTTCTGTCAAAAAAGGGAATTATTTTCTATTTGGACTGAGTAATAATAAACAAAATTGAGAACTTTATATTAGGTCCTGTCACAAAACTTTACATTTCCATATTTAGTCTTTACAACAGCATTATTTACTAGTATTACTTCTAATACTTCTATTTTGGGGATGAGGAAACAAAGACTTCAAGAAAATAAGTAATTAGCTAAAAAATGATAGAGCTAGACATTGAATCCAGGAAGCCTAATTCCAATGCCTCTGCTTTCAAACACTAGGTTTTAATTCTGGTGTAACTAAAGGTACAGAAATATTATCTCATGGGTGTCCAGATCAAGAATAAATAAAAGGAGCAAGCATGTGTAATTTGGGTAGTTTATCATTTTAATTATGCTGCTGCTTGCTCTGTTTGTAATTTGAGGCTTGCCGTAGCATGTTAAACAAACTCAAACTCAAACAAAAATGACATTATGACCCTCTTGGCTCTTAGAAACTATTCAATATGTTTAATTTCGATTTTCATTTTGGGAGGTGACCAGTTCTCCCTCACCTTTGCTGAGCTAACAGCCCCAGGAAATGTTATTGAATTGTAGCCAGGAAATTTTAGGATGAAAAGACTTTATTTCCTTTCTGTGAACATTTTATTTTATTTTTTTTTACAATATATTTTTATTGATTTCAGAGAGGAAGGGAGAGGGAGAGACAGAAAGATCAATGCTGAGAGAGAATCATTAATTGACTGCTTCCTGCATGCCCCCTACTGAGGACTGAGCCCACAACCCAGGCATGTGCCCACCCTGACCTGGAATCAAACTGTGACCCCCTGGTTCATATAAGTTGATGCTCAACCACTGAGCAACACCAGCCAAATTGTGAACATTTTCAACAACTCTTCTATCTGATGATTTAGGGGTCTCAGCTCAGAAGACTTCTAGTGGGATGAGATGGGCAAGGGTTTGAGGTTCTTTCTAAGTTTTATTCACTCTCATGGCAGAGTCTGTTCCCTAACATGGGGTCATATAGAGTAAACGTTTGAATTAGTCAATGAAGGAATGACTTCACCACCCAGAAGCAATTTCTCCTGGTCCACTGGACTTTTCTTCAAAGCACATGAATAAAATGGAATCCTATGGTACCTAGTTATGATTAATGGCTTGTTTTTCCCACCTGTAATAAAGTATGAATATCCTTCTTTTCAGTACATATATTTCCTTTATGACATAGAATTCTACAATTTTATATATGAATGTATTGTAATTTCTCTGCCATTGGGCAGTTAGATTTTTTTACATATCTTCAAATTTTAAAAACAAAGTTGCAAAGGAAAGTCTGGCAGGTAATTCCTTGCACAGATCCTCTTTAATGTAAGTCATATTTCTGGGAAGGGCATCGGTGTGTTAGACAGCATGCACGTTGATAGGTTTCCCCTAGTTTTCCTCCAAAATGCATGTACCGTTATCATAGGGAATGTCTATTTTTAAGCATCTTCTCTAGTACAAAGGATATCCTTCGAGATAATTTTTGCCATTATCCTGAAAAATTATAGCACAATTTTAATTTATATCTGTTTCTGTTCTTTGGATTCTTGGCTTTTGAAAGGTGTAACATGGATAATGTTTTTGAAATATATTAATGTTTTTTTCCTTTTTGTAATTCCTTTTACATGATTCTTCTTCTGTCCAACCAGAGGCATCCAATGCTTCTTGAAGGTTAGGACTGTTATGAGAGAATTAAAAGAGAAAGACAGAACTAGGGTTTAGCTTTTAAATTTCAAATTAAAACTTCTGATCTGCAATAAGATAATTGTATCAAAAGATATAATTTTTAAAAAGTAAATTTTGAATTGGATGTCATCTCATGCACCAAAAGGTTCTAGGTTCAATTCCCGGTCAGGGCACATGACCCAGTTGTGGGCTCAGTCTTTAGTGGGGGACCTACAGGAAGCCCCCAATTGATGTTCTGCTCTCACACATTGGTGTGAGACCCTCTCTCTCCCTTTTCTTTCCCCTCTCTCTAAATACCAATGAAAATATTTTTTAAAAGTACAATCGTGTGTCCAACTTGATGAATATTTATAAAAAGAATACACTTGTGTAACCACTCAACCCAGATCAAGATGAAAGGCATTACCAGCCCCCCCAAAAGTTTCTTTGCCCCTTCTGGTCATGTCCCCCCCACTAAAGGTAACCACTAGTCTCACACTTATCACCATAGATTTGTTTTGCCTGTATTTGAACTTCATATAAAATGACTCATCTAGTATATGGTAATTTATGTCTGGCTTTTCCTCTCTCAAAATTTTATTTGTGAGATTCATCCATGTTGTATGTAGTGTTAGTCTGTTCAATTTCATTGTTGTGCAATATTTCATTTTATGAACATACCACAACTTATTTTCAACACAGTGAATGAAAATGCCAGATGCTAATACTTAACTATTGTGACTTTTTATTCATTTTAGTTATTTCATTGCATGCATAGTGATATCTCATTGGGATTTTCATTTGTATTTTCCTAGTGACTTCAACACCTTTTCATATCCTTATTAGCCATTTATATATACTTATTTGGAAAATGTTTATTTAAGTGTGTTTTTTTAGTGTTTTTTTTTTAATTGTCCTCTAAAATTGTCTTGTCAGTTTTTCTTGTTGATTTGTATTTATATATTTTGGACTTAAATCCTTTGTCAGATATACTGTGTATCTTGTAATAATCTCTTCTGCTATTGGCATGCCTCTTACTTTTCTTTTTTATAAAATAGATTTTTATTCATTTCAGAGAGGAAGAGAGAGGGAGAAAGAGAGAAACATCAATGATGATAGAGAATAATTGATTGTCTACCTGCTGAGGCCTCCTACTGGGATTGAGTCTGCAACTTGGGTATGTACCTCCTGGTTCATAGTTCAATGCTCAACCACTGCACTATAAGGGCCAGGTTCTTTACTTTCTTAATAGTGTCTTTTCATAAAAAATTAAAATTAAAATTTTAATTTTAAAGTGGTCCTAGTTAGCAATCCTTTACTTTATGACTTATGATTTGGCATTTTGTCTGCGAAATCCTTGCCCAGCTCAAGATCATGAAGATATTACTCTGTCATTTCTTATATGCTTTGTAGTTTTACTCTATTTATGTCTACAGTCTATCTGGACTTGTTTTGTGTTTACTTTCAAAGTAGGTTGTTGGGATTAATTTCCTCCCTCCCCAATCTAGATGCTTAATTGACTTATTACTATTTATTAAAATGATCATCCTTTTCCCCATCACAGTGTCATCTTTGCTATAAGTAAAATGATTGCATATGTAAGGTCTGTTTTGGCTTTCTATTCTGCTCCATTTGTCTGTTAGTCTACATTGTACCAATACCATTCTGTCTTCTTAGTTAATGTAGTTTCATAATAAATCCTGACATATGGTAGTGTGAGTCTTGCAGCTTTGCTATTCTTCTTACATATTGTCTTGGCTTTTTGCTGTTCTATATGAATTTTAATTCTAATGCCTTATCTATAGATTGATTTTGATTTTCTGCTCTACAAACATCTGTAAGTGATAGTTTTATTTATTCCCTTATAAAGGCATTTATAGGGCATTTTTCTGTTCTAATTACATTAAATAGGATCTCTAGTAAAATGCTGAAAACAAGTGATAATGATGGAATTTCTTTTAATTCTTAACCTTTGGGGGAAATTCCCAGTACTTCACTGTTTGAAAGGTATTTTTTATCAGACTAAGGGAAGTTTTTATTTTTTAATTAACAATGAGTGTTGATTTTCATCTAATGGTTTTTCTGCATTTTCTAAGATGATTATGCAACTTTTCTGATATTGTAGTGAATTATCCTATATAATAAAAGCCTACTATGCTAAGTATCTGGTTGTTTGTTCAAATAATCAAAGCATAATATGCTAATGATATGCTAAGGCTGCTCAACAACTCACTATGACTTGCACTGATCACCAGGGAGCAGACAGTTGGCTGGTTGACCAGTTACTATGACATGCATTGATCACCAGGGGGCAGATGCTCCAACTGGTAGGTTAGCTTACTGCTGGTGTCCAGCAGATTGGGGACTGAGTGAGTCAGGCCAGACATGTCCTACTGCAGTTCCTCCCCTGCTGGCCAACCTCCCATGTCCCTCCTCAGGCCACCATCATGTACCAGTGGGGTCCCTTGGCTGGCTGTACCCTCTTGCAATCTGGGACCCCCTTGGGGATTTTAGAGAGCCAGTTTCAGCCTGATCCCACAGACCAGACTAAGGGACCCCACTCGTGCATGAATTCGTGCACTGGGCCTCTAGTATTGTTATAAATTGATTGATTTCTAAATATTAAATTAACCTTGCATTTCAACTAAACTTGGTTCTAATGTATTGTCCATTTTTATTGCTGGATTTGGTATGTTAATATTATGTTTAGATTTTTGCATCTATATTCATCAGATATATAGGCCCATTATCTTTCTTATAATGTCCTTTTTGAAGTTCTGTGGTCCTTATAAAATAAAATGGGGAATATTTCCTCTTTTCTGTTTTGTGGAAGAATTAGTATATTATTGTGTTAATTTTTCTTAAATGTTTGAAATAATACAACGATGAAGTCATTTGGGTGTGAGCTTCTATTTTGGGGAAGATTTTAATTACACATAAAATGTATTTAATAGACAGAATTATTTACCTTACTTCTTGTGCATATTTAGTTAGTTGTGTTTTTAAGAAGATTATCTATTTGATCTAATTTCTAGAATATTTGTGAAGGGTGTTCATAATCTTATACCTACCTTTTTTTTTTTAAATATATTTTATTGATTTTTTACAGAGAGGAAGGGAAAGGGACAGAAAGTCAGAAACATCGATGAGAGAGAGACATCGATCAGCCACCTCCTGCATGCCCCCTACTGGAGATATGCCTGCAAGCAAGGTACATGCCCCTGACTGGAATCGAACCTGGGATCTTTCCGTCCACAGACCAGTGCTCTATCCACTGAGCCAAACCGGTCTCGGCTACCTACCTTCTTTAATCCTGATATTTATAATTAATGCATTTTACCTTTCAAAATTAGTCTTTAACTTGGCCTGAGTGGCATAGTTGGTTGAGTGCCGTCCTGTACACAAAAAAGTTGTTGGAGTCAGGGCACTACTTACGTTGCAGGCTCAATCCCTGGTTGGGGCATGGACAGAAGGCAACTGATTGATGTTTCTCTCTAACATCTATGTTTCTCTCTCTCTCTTTTTCTCTCTCTAAGCATGTCCTCAGGAGAGGATTAAAAAAGATTAACATTTTGTGTTCATCAATTTATTAATATTTTCAAAGAAATAAGTTTTGTCAATTATATTTTTTCTTTCATCAATTTCTGCTCTATGTTTCTTTTATTCTCATTACTTAAAAAAGAGTATTTTATGATGGATTATTCTGCTTCCCATTTTCTTTTGTATTATTTATTTTTTCAATCTTTCCTTTTTATTTTCCTTTATACTTATGCTAGAAATTACAATATCTAACCTTGACTCATTAGTGTCTGTATAAATTAGTATTTTTAATTATTTCCTGGATCTTAGAAAACTTTAACTTCCTTTACTCATCTCACTTTTTCTGTGTTATTGTTATTTATCATGTATTTTAATTTGTTATATATTTTAAGTCCCTCAGACATTATTATTATTGTTCTATGTAATCATTATTATATTCTCATAAGTACTTTTTCTGAGAATATTGTTTATCCTTTCCTGCAATCTATATTTCTATCTAGATTTAAACACTGAAACTGAGAGTTAATGTTTTTATTCAGTTTTGGGAAATTCTGAACTATTACCTCTTAAAATATTGCTCCATCATGTTCTCTCTTTTCATCCATCTGAAATGCCAGTTGTATAAGACTTCTGAGCCATGTATCATAGGCTTTTGATGTTCTTTACTTTCCTTCCATTTTTTTCTCACCATGTTTCAGTCTGAACATTTTATACTGGCCCATGTTCTTGTTCACATCTGCTACATCTAATCTGTGTCTAATCTTTGTGTTACCTATCAAAGCCATTTATTACTTTCTTAATATCAGTGTGTTCTTTAGTTTTATAATTTCCATTCAGTACTCTTTAAGGATTCTAGCTCTCTGGTGATTCTATTTATTTGGTCATCTATTTTCTTGAACATGTTAATGCACAGGTATTTAAAATTTATAATAACACTAATATCTGAATCACCTGTGGGCCTGTTTATATTATCTTTATTTTAATCTTGGATTTTGGATATTGTCTTGGGTCCTGGTTAGGTTGGTAATTTTTTATTAGATGTCAGATATTATAAATGAACAATTTTTGGTTGGATGTCAGATATTATAAATGAAAAAAATTCATTATATCTGAAAAATATGCCAGATATTATAAATGTGAAGGCTTTGGGTAATATTATTTTCTAAGGAAAATGTAATTTTCTTCGGATGGGCAGTTTGCTTTGATGTCATCAGAAATTGAGACGATCTGAAGGTGGGTTGCAGTGTTTGTAAGGACATCTCTGATTTCCAGTTTGCCTTCGCTACCAGAACTCTCAGTGGAAACCTTGGAATGTTTTTTTGAGGCCTCTCCTCCTTGTCAGGTGTGACACAGAGTTTTAGCCTCTGAGCTGCTGCTTTCTGCTTGATACCTTGGTCTTTTGCTCCATGTAGCTGAGACACTGGAAAATGCCTCAAGAAGACCAGTGGAGTGGAATGCTGGGCTCACTATATAAGGGTCACTTTGTTTCTGGATGTTAGCACCTTCAGTCCTGGCTGCCTTAACAACGCTGACCTTCATTTTTTATCTTTCTGGCCTCAGGAAAATGCTGCAAGTCTTATTTTGGTCCCTCGCTTGGCAGTTAGAGTAGGGTCAATCATCTGGATTTAAAGTTTCAGATTGAGATATCCCAAGGCTGGATTTGGTGCTGTAGAAGGTCTTGTCTACTTTCAATGTTCTCATACTTGAACACTTAATCCTTCAGGCTCCAAACTCAAAGGCTTATGTCTTTGCCAAGGCCCCCCAACTTCCTTGGGGCATTTTTAAAAATCTTCTTAACGTTAAAGGCGGTGGCTAGCTCTATTTAGCTTCTCCGTTTCTTCGCAGCTCTTTCTTCTTGGATTCTCCACTTCTCTACTGCACAGTTAGCAAATAGCAAGCACTTTGAGAAAAAGAAAGAGCTCACACCTTCAGTTTCAAATCCCTGAGCTTTCTCTCTTGGTTCTTCAAGTCCTGGTTTCTTTGACAAGCCTGAACTGCCACTGTTTGTATCCCATTCCTGTGAGGCTGCTGGAAGTTCTGAGCTGTCACTATCTTTTCGGACTTTCACCTAAAGCTGTTACAAACTGGTAAATGCTTTACAAGGAGAAGAGGCAAGAAAGTCAAGCTCACTCAATGATTTTCTCTTTTCTCTGAGATCTTGGCTTCTCAATTCCTGGATGCCTGCTGCTCTTTGATGGCTTCAAAGAGCTGCATAGAAAACCTTATACAGTTGTTATAATTGTATTTGGTGTGAGAGTTGTATTGGTACAAGCTACTCTGACTTAGCTGGAAACAAATTCAAAAAGCTAGATCTTTCTTGCCAAAGAGAAAGGCTTTCTAAATTTAATAAAGCTCCTCTTTATATATCAACACCAGGTTTGTTCAATCTATGAATAATAGAGTTTTATTATAAACTAAGGACAGAATATGATGGAGATGTTCTCACCAGATGGGAGAAAGCTTGACACAATGAGAGAAGAGGACATTTTTTTCCCCCAGAAGCAAAGTCAGATGAAAATGTAGTCTGTATTTCCTCAGGGACTCTTCCCTCACTAACTTGGATTTTGGCTTAAGGATTCATGAAGATAAGAATAGATGAATCTTAGAATTTAAATGAGAAAAAGTCAACTACAAAGCATACAGGAGATACAAACCACTATATGATATTATAACAGTCAAAGACTAGCAAAATGAAAATTTTTATTTTTAAGGCACATCTACCTCCATCATAAATTCATACTCATAAGCAAAGGAATGATGAACAGAAAATTCAAGACAGTGATTACTACCTGGTAGAAGCAGATGGAAGAGATTGAGAAGGGACCATTAGGGGACTTCATCTGTACTGATTATTTTTCATTTTTTGAGTTGGTTGGTGGATTCATGAGCGTTCATTACGATGCTCTCTAACTTACCTATCTCTCATGTAGATTATTTTGCATGGATCAAGTGTGTCAAGGTAAAAATATGAGAGATAAAGACAGAGAGAGAGAGAGAGAGAGAGAGAGAGAGAGAAAGAGAGAGAGAGAGAGAGAGTGTTTTCTAGGTGGAATCAACTGTATATTGATAGTGACTAGTGCAGAACTCCTTCTAGGAGTCAGAGCAGCATTCTCCAGCAGATTTTAGGGGACAAAACTCCACCAAGATCTGAGCAGCCCTCCCCCACTCCTCTGGTGCCACACAGTCCCCTCCTAGACTCAAATACCATCTTGAGGAGGAGCAAGGAAAGAGGAGGAAAATTTCAAAATCAAGCACTTACCCAAAGGAGATTGAAGTAAGCTCAAATGGAAAGAGTTCTAATTATCTTTTATTAGCAAAGTTTCCCCACCTGGGCCCCACATCACCAGTGGAAATGCACAGGTTCTGGAGCAATCTAAGATTTGTCTCAGAATATATATAAAAAAAAGCTTTATCCTTATTGCACACTATTGCTGTTGACTATTTGACTACATTTTTGGCCCTGATATAAACTAATGCTACCCTCTGCACCCTAAGAAAGGGGAGGATTTGTAACAAATCTAGATCTTCAATTCTGTCCTGCCCTCTGGCTGTGTGACAATCATCAGGTTTCTTAAACTGTCTTTAGCAGAAGGACAAGGTATTACGTGGTCTCTGAATTTCCTACTTAGGTCTGTGAGCCTAAGTAGCAGGAATAGTCTTCATTCTCTTGAGCCTTCATGTTTTCTTCATCCTTCATGCTATGATATGATACAGAGATGAAGCTATCATTTTAGATATGTAACTGTCAATGGTGCACCCATTGGATCCCTTACTTCCTAAAGATAAATAATTTTAGAATGATTTTTACCCTTCTCAACAAGTTGTGTGCTTTTCAGAGGGCTTTGTAAGGAGAGGAAAGTCAAGAATAGTGAAAGTTAAATACAGCTTCCAAAGGATTTATCAGGTAAATGTTATGGATTGTTGTGATTTAATTTATGGGATTAGTTTGACTTTCAATTACCAGGCATCACATTGAATCACTTTATATTTTGAACTCTGTACTAGGACTCCTTACACTCGATCTTTCATCTGGAGAGGGATTATCAATAATTAGACACTGTGGCCTTATTGATCAGCTAATCAATACCCACATTAATCACCACTAGTCTAAAAACAATTCACTCTTTGTATTAAAAGGAATCAGTGTGATCAAATTAGCATCTTTTGCTACACGCTGAGCGAAGCTGCAGCTTTCTGAAGGAAAGGCAATGGTTATAAGAGGATGAGGATGTGCCTACAGACTCAGAACTATGTTGACTGATGCTAAATGAAAATGATCTAGCAATAGTAAGTTTTGATTGTTTTTTTTCTCTGATATTTGTACCATTTAATAAAATGTTATTCATTACAAAAAGTGGCACAAATGAATGTGATCTACATTGTAAACAAATGTTCTTCATTCTTGTAATTAGACCAGAAACTAGTCTATGTTGCAAAGAAAATCCAAGTATCTCAATAATTCTAGAAAAATAGCAATTGTTTAATAAATGTGAAAAGGCTTTGATGACTATTAAGAATTAAGAGCATTTCTACTTTACAAGGTATACATAGCAGCCCAAACAAGCTCCAGAATGGAAAAGACTATTTTCTTCTCAGATATGTGATTCATCCGGTTTCAAGTTAAGGCAACTTGGTGAATGGGAGGACAGAGCTGGTCTTGGACTAGTAACTAGTTCATACAGGCTTTGGCTACACTGTCTCTCAAGCTGTCATGCAAATCAGTGGCTGACAAATAAGATAATAGATTCACCCAATGGCTGTCAATAATTTGGCATTACTTTTGTACGAATAATTTAGAATCTCAGAAGTATGAGACTATTATTTATGGTTAATCACTGTGAAATAATAAGACACATAGTTTTGGGGCTGTTTTTATTGCCAAGTGTGTCCATACAGTTGTAGGAAGTTAAAATAAAAAGAAGAGAAAGTGGACTTTTTTTCTTAAAAGATCCTATCAGAGGCAGAAATGATATATCACAGATGAGAATAATATTGGCTGTCTCTTCAAATTTATCCATTACAAACACCACACCATTTCTTTGAAATGGGAGCTTACAGCAGCATTCTGGTGGTTTCTTGAAGCCAGTCATTTTCACTCTCTGAGGAAATAAAAAACGGACTTGTTTGGTCTTTGAGTCTCAGTTTCTACAGGGAATATGACAATTAGGTATCATTTTTTAATTTTCATTTTGGATTTTAAAGAATGAAAACTATTTTGTCAATGTAAAAACTTGGAAAATTAGATGTGCACAATGAAAAAAAAATTACCTGTAATCTTACCAGATAATTTTCACAAAAATAAGATAATAATGTATAGTTTTGTTACCTTTAATTATTTCCCACATTTAAAAATAGCCTTTGAAAATGTTATTTTTAATGAGAAAAATTATTTCACTGTATAAGTGTTATATAATTTATTTCCATAATATTTAATAATTTTAGTTTTTCTAATTTTTATTGTTATGAATAACTCTTGGGTGAGAATTCTTGAACATAAATCTTTATTTATATTTTTGACTATTTCCTTATGGTAGACAATCGAGAGTGGGGTTATTGAATCAAAGAGTAAGAACTTTTTATACATCTTAATAGGTCACCAAAATACTATCCAGAGAGTTTACAACAGTTTATAAATCTACCAACAATGAGATTGGGTATCACCTTAAACAAATTTTGCCAAGTTGATAGGTTAAAAATGGTATATCATTGTTTTAATTTGCAATTTGTGATTACTAGTAACTGAAAACTTTTAATGTTTATTATCTATTTATATTTATTCTTCTGATAGATGTCTCTTAGTGTCTTTGGCTATTCTTTTGTGTGGTTAGCACTTTATTGATTTGTAAGAGTTCTTTATATAAAAATATTGACTCTTTCATATTTTTAATCTATCTATGCATCTTATAACTGAAGAGAACTATGTAGCTTCTGTAAATATCTCATTAGATAAAAATAGTGGATTCTAAATCTCAGGTGATGAAATGTGGTTTATAAAAATTTATAATTAATATCTGTTTATAATCAATATATTTAGTCAGTAGATATTTATTAACTACTAACACATATATTTGTATAAACAATATATATTTATAAATGTAAATACTTATGTTTGTATATATAAAGCAAATATGTCTTTGAGATATATTTCATAATTTTTGGAAATAAAAAATAATTGTCTTCTTATAACCACAGGTTTCCTACCAATAACTAAAAACTTAATTCAACAAAAGCCTGTGAGAAAACAAAGATATTTAAGATGACTTTCACTTTTCTAACTTTTGCAGTCTGTAGAAGAGATGGAGCTACACACAGTTAACCTTAAAGCAAGGCAGGATTTGATAAATACAGTAATAGAATCCTAAACAAAATGAAACAGCCTTATGTAGGAAGGAGAGATTAAATCTGACTATGAGAGTCCCTGTGTGGACAGAGAGCTTTGAAATATCTCTTCTATAATAAATTATAGCCTGATTCAACTTCTTCAAGCCGGGCCTGACTCTCTCTAAACAGGTAGATATTTGACAAGGAGAGGTTGGGACTAATAACAATGGTGTGGGCTGTGGGGTAGAGAGAGGGAAAAGAGGAAGAAGAAAGGTATTCCAGGTAGAGGGACAGCCTGAATAAAAGTAGGGAGCTGGAATGTGGAGAGGCAGCTTAGAAGACTGCAAATGTATCACTGTGAGTGGAGTGAGGGTGGAGAGCCTGCCATGGGCATTTGTCAGCTGGAGAGGCAAGTGAGGACCAAATGGTAGTCAGCTCTGAATGTCAAGCTGGTAAGCTATGGTTTTAAGTTGTAAGCAAAGCAGAGCCTTTGGGGGTTCCTGAGCAGGTAAGTGCCAGGGCCAGAGCTGAATGAGACAACCTGCTGGTGTGAAGAATGACTGGGAGGAGGACCGTGCAGGTGGGGAACCCAGCCCGGAGGTGTGACTAGAGAGTGTTGTAACTAGAGAAATGTCAGTGGAAAGGAGACAATGCAACTAAGGGACAGCTTGGAGGCTGAACTGGCAGGATTTGGTGGCTAATTGGAGATGGTGAAGAGGAACAAAGATGAATCCCAGGTAAACCTGAAGCTTGGAGCCTGAGAAGTTCAAGCTGTCTTGATTATAGTCCCATCCCTGGGAGTGAGTTTTCTTCAAGACCGCTCAGAAGGATACCTGAATTACATCATACAATGAGCTGGAATCAAAGATTTCTTTCTGAACTGTGGTAGTTACATCTACACAATGGAATTCTATGCTGCCATTAAAAAGAAGGAATTCTGACCATTTGCAGCAACCTGGTTGGAACTGAAGAGCCTTATGCTTAGTGAAATAAGCCAGTCAATGAAGGAGAAGCATCACATGATCTTACTCATTTGTGGATAATAAAGAACATTATAAACTAATGAACAAAAGGATAGATACAGAGACAGTAAAGCTTCAAACAGACTGTGAAATTACAGCAGGAAGATTAAAGTTAGGTGAGGTAGATAAGAGATCAATCAAAGGACTTGTATGCATGCATATTAGCATAACCAATGAACATAGACACTGGGGGGTGGGGTTATGCCTGGGAGGGAGGGGGGATATGGGGAGATATGTATAAAAAATTAATTAAAAAAAAGAAAAAAAAGATTTCTTTCTGGTTTAGATGAGAGGGGAAGAGCCTTCTTCTGCACTTCTCACATTGGTCAAGGCTCTGGAGTCAGAGGGCTGAAGCTTCAATCACTGTTACTTGCCCAAGACATATACTAAGCTGTGGGACATGGCAGTTTCCTCATCCCCTCACAGCTTCAACGTCCTCACGTGAATTCATTTCCGTGTGTGGTTTTAGGAATCGTGTGAAATAGTAACTGCAAATGCTTAATGAACAGAGTGTCTCCAAATAGTAAGGGCACAATAAATGCTAGTTATTTTAGTGGTGAACATTTTGGTGCTACTTTTAAGAGTTAAGAATAGTCAATGACTTAACATACAGTAACGTGGAAGTAAAAATCACAGGGCTGAAAATCTATAAAATTAAGAGATCTGATTTAGAAATCAAAAACCCCTAAGCTTATTTTGTGTTAATAAGAAGAAAAATAATTTGAATAAATGAACTATTACACTTAGTTGTCTTGCCTGAGGTGGCATCATAAGTCTTCCCTTTTTCCATTCTACCCGCTTCTACTTACTTCAGAGTTTAATGTGGCTCGATGCATTGTAGACCGAGGCACTGTATTTCATGCATATTATTTACTTGTCTATAGCCATATATATCAGGATTAAAGGAATATTTTACATAAATGGTATTTGTGTACCAGTGAGATATTGTGCAACTCTAAACAGATATGCAGCAGTCTCTGGGAATGAGGCATTTCTCTACACAGGCCCGAAGCACTGGTCCAGGTGAAACATTCTCTCTTACTCATTCGAGAGAGAAGCTGCACGATCACAGTCTTACATGTTTTCTCCGACTGATGACCTTGAGCAAAATGTCTCTCAAAATTAAATTAAATGAAATGAAAGGAAACAGCAGTGATTGCAACTGTGTGATCTCGGGCACAACTGAATATGTACATGACAACTGGTCTGTGGGACAGTGATTGGACTCACTAAGGGTATGTGTGCCTTATGCCTCCCTGAAACAGTTCAAGAAGTGGGAGATTTTCTGGAGGCGCAAGCAATAATGGGCATTTGAATATGATTTCAAGGCTTGTCCCTTTCTCATCAAAATCCAACGGTATGAAGTGTTTTTATTTTCTTATTCTTAACATTTCTACTAAGTTTCTCTCTTGACATCTGGCTCCTTTTGGAAGACAGGAAATCAAAAACAAATTTGTTTGCTTTCTTGGCAATTTCTTTTACTTTCAAAGCTGTCTAAGTTTCTTGACATTTGAAAAATGGTCCTTGTTTTTAAGCACCATATTGAAAGAATTTGTGGATTTCAGCATCAAAATAAGATATTTAATGGATTATAATACATGAATAAAACAAGAATTTGTCAGTGCATACTGATAGTAGGCATACAAACAAATGGGAGAGAAGAGAAAGCTCTTCCTTACAGTAGACATCAAACTAATGAATGCAGCTGGAATGAGAACTGATGAAGTAAAAAAAAAAATCACCATTTTGTAAACAAGAAAAGACTCATTAATAGATGCTAAAGGTAGTGGCTATAATTTTGACGAGGAATAGGTTTCAAAGTTTCAAGCATCTCCCTATATAATTCATTAATTTGATAAAGAAAATGGTAACATTAGAGTGGAGAGACAGGCACATACCACCTTTATCAAGTTATCAAAGTAAGTATCACCATTAATGGGACAAATCAACATTATGAGTCTTCGGATATAGTCCTCTGGGAAAGACACAGAATCACTTTTGCGTTACTCCTGCCAAAAATGCATAACCCGAATCTAATGTAATCATGAAGAAACACCAGACAACTATGCAGGCCAAATGCCACGAAACAGTTGGCCTGTTCTCTTAAAAAAAAAAGTCAAGGCCAGGAAAGACAATGAAAGTCTGAGGAACTAATTTGGATTAAGTGAGAATAAGGAGATATGAAAATTAAATGCAAAATGTGATTCCAGGTTGGATCCTGAACCAAGCAGGATAATTATTACTAAGAAACATAATCAGGACAGTTGGTAAAACTGGAATATGGTAAGAAGATAATAGTATTGTATTAATGCTCAATTTCCTGATTTTGATTTTGTGGTTATTTATGATAAAATTTTTGTTCATGGGAGAGTCAGAAAAAAAATGGCGGCGGAGTAAACAGACACACCTGGAGCTTTGTCGCTGGGCAGAGGGAGAGAGAGCGGCTGGGAGTCGCACTGGGAGTGATTGGAGGCAAGTTGGGAGCCAGTTATCCTCCAGGAGAAGGCGGGGAACTGCTGGACGGGGCTCTCCCAGCCGGGCAGCCCCACTGCAAAGGGTTTTTACCTGCCCGAGCCCCCGGCAGGAGCGCGGAGACCGAGCCA
>PVJN01039748.1:0-19644 GCA_004026805.1 Lasiurus borealis
CTGGCCCCGGGTACCCCTTGGCGGGAGGCCGGGCGCGCAGTCCCGGCTATCCCCAGCAGCCCTCCTACCCCGCGGCCGGGGGCAAACCGCCTTACCCCACGCAGCCCCAGTTCCCCAGCTTCCCGGCCCAGCCCCAGCCCACAGGCCCCCCTCAGCCGCCCTACCCCCCAGGCCCGGCCCCTCCCTACGGGTTCCCGCCACCTCAGGGTCCTGCCTGGCCTGGGTATTAGGGCCCTGGCCTCGGCCCTCCCCTCCTTCCACCGGAACCACATGTTGGCCCCCCTCTGCTGAGATCCGAGATTAGACTGGAAGTGGGGTTGCTTCTGCCCCGGGACTTGGGGGCCTGCAGGCCCCGGAAAGGCACAGAGCGGTCACTGTCCGGTGCTGCCAGGCGGGGAGCCCAGCGCCTCCCACAGCGTCTGCAGGAGCCGCTGTGCACCCGTGACTGTGTGCTGTGTCCGCCTCCGCTCCCTGAACAGTGCAGACGGCTCTGGGCGGCGGGTCTCGGCCTCCGCTCACCCCGCCCCGGGTTTGGCATCTTCCATGCATTGCCCACCCCAAGGGGTGCAGCTCTTTGTGTGTCTGGTCCATTCGAGGATGGCCCGCCCTCCACACCATGCTCAGGTCGTGTCATGGGAGAACAGTTAGGAAAAACTCTTCTGATTTTTAAGTCAAAAGCCATAATTGACGGGCTGGTGTCGGATAAACTGGTGCTGTGTGCTCAGTGACAGCAGCCGAGCCAGCGCCGGGGAAGACGGACCGTGAAGGTGGCCCACCACCCTGCGCTGGCCGGAGTCCTGGGTGCCTGGGTCCCTGGCTGGATGGAGGGAGCAGCGCTGGCCCAGGAGCTCATGGCCCCATGGGGCTCGTGTCTGAGTGGGGCCAGGTCGCCTTTCAGCCACCCTCTTCCGGGTGACCTTTCCGAGGTCCACCCAGCTGTCCATCTGTCGGTGCCTTGAGTCTCCTTGGAAGCAGCCCCGCCCTCATCCTCTTCGTCTGGCTCCCTGGATGGAATGCCCCCCCACCCCACCCTCCAGACCAACGCCCTGACAGTGCCTCCAGTGGTGGGGGACACGCGTGCCATGTCGGAGTCCTCGCATCTCGTCCTCGGACTGTAGAGCCACACGCACCCCGGCACAGCACACGGACGGCAGCTCGGTCAGGAAAAGCACCACAGTCCGCAGGGCTGCGCACAGCAGGGGCAGGCGTGTCGGAGTGAACCAGGTGGGAGGCAGAGCCAGGAGCTGCTGAGTGGGTGGGGGTCCTATGTGCCTTGAAATGTCCACCGCCCGCACCCGGTGGCGGGGGCTTCGAGGAAACGCGCCCCCCAGTCGTGCCAGCCTCTCCCGAGTTATTTATGAAGAGGAATCGCCGATGGACTGCCGGCCCCGGGCCTGTGTGTGTCTGAACAATTGCCAATAAACCGAGGAGCTCTGTGCGGCCTTGTGTCTCCCGGGGGGTGAAGAGCAGAGGCTGTGGGGGGCGGGGGCGCGATTTCTCTCTCTGAGGGCCTCCCTTCTGGCTCCCGTCCACAGCCCCTCTGTTCTGGCTTCTCCCCTGCGCCGCCCTCCCCACTCCACCGGCCCGGCTCTGAGGGTGGCTGTCCCTCCCGAGATTTCCCTCCGGGCAGGCCACACCCCAGCCTGCGGCTGCCTTGCCTTCCTGGGAGGACAACTGGGAGGGGCGAGGCCAGGCCTGTCCTGCTGGCTGGCGACACCTGTCCGGCCGTCCAGGAACCCGCCTGGGGCTGTCTTGCGAGGGGCAGCCAGGCCGCTTAGCTGGCTGAGGAGGCGGGTGGTCCCTGCCATGGGCACTTGCCCACCCCCTGCCCAGCGCCCCTGTGCTCAGCGGGTTATCGAGAGGCCTTCCGGGGGAAGGCGGCTTCCGGGAGCCCGAGAGCAGGTTTCTGCTGAGCCTTCCGCTCTGCCCTGCAAGGCGCCGAGGGCGGGCGAGGCTGGATGCGCGGTCACCTCTGTTGAGAGCCGGGCCGTGTGGGTGTGTGAAGTGTCAACGTGCCTGTCTGGTTGGGTCCTCTTAGCAGCCCTAAGCTCCCGCTCCTCACCCACCCCCATGTTAAACAAGGGTCAGTGATGGGCGCACAGCCTAGGTGTGCGGGTGGGACTGGCACCCAGCTCTGTCCGGCTTTGGGGGGCCCTGCCATGCCTTGTGGTACCACAGCCCCAGGGGTCAGAGCCCATGGTGGAGACGCCCTGGGCCCTGCCTTTGCCTCCTGGACTCCGGCCTGGCCTTGCCAATGCCCGGGGCTGGGCACCAGGACACCAGGGGAGCCAGGCCAGAGCCTGGTGGGAGAGCTGGGCACCTCATCGCAGGGCACCGTCAGGACATCCTGAGTGGGCCTGGGGGGCGGGGGGTGGAGAGGGGAAGTGCCACTTTCTGAGAAAGGACTTGGATTGGAGCTGTTTCCCCCGGTCACACAGCGCCTGGCACCCCTCTGGCCCTCGCTCTCCCTCCAGGCCGCCCGCCCAGGTCCAGCACCCTGCAGCCCTCTCCCCACCCGCACGCACCACAGAAATCCCATCACAGAGTCCTCCGCCAGACCACAGCGGCGTCCTGCGGGCCTCCTGCCGCAGAGCGGCTGCGAGAGGGACCCCAGGATGAAGTTTAGAGCCTTGGAGGGGCTCCCAGTGAGTGAGGATCTGCTGAGCCAGCTGGCGAGAGGCCATGCTTGGCCGCAGGCTCCCTCCCTCCCAGCGGCACGCCCAGCTCCCAGGCCTGACCGCGTGGAGCCAGACTTCTGGGGAGTCAGGGCTTTCTTTCCGGTGCTCAGTGTCCCTGGCTTCCCAGGAGAATGTGCTGGAATCGGGTGCTCGCACCTGCCTCTGGGCTCAGGTGGAAGCGCAGTTTAGGGGAGACAGGGAGCACTGCCCTCTCTGGCTGACGGGCGCTCTCCTCTGCTCGGGCAGTGGCTGGAGGCAGGAGGGGGCCGGAGGCACCCGGTCACCTTCGCAGGCCGCTGGCATCCTTAGGGCCCAGGAACCGCCCAGGAGCACTTCCTGGCGATTGGCATCGTCCTGACCGGGGCTAGGGAGTGGGGGTGGGGGCCTGCGAGCTCCCAGGCGGGGCCTCAGGCAGACCCTTTGGGGAGGCACCACCCTCAGAAACCGGTTTCTAAGGCGGCGTCTGCTGGCAGCTCTGGGCAGGGGTTCAGGCCAGGTCTGTGGCTGCGGAGGCCAAGCAGGAGGTGAAGGAACGTCCCAGGGAGAGGGGGTGGTGGGGCACCTGCTGCACGCCCGCCCTCCGCCGCCCTGAGTGGCCCCACTCCCTTTTGAGGACCCACCTCCCGCCCAGCACTGGATGGGGCCGCTGGGCCTGACTGCCCTGGGCTGGGCCCGAGGCCTGGGGGAGGGTGTGGTAGGCCTGGGACTGAGGGCGCCCCCTCACCAGCATCCGAATAGTCACCCTGCTTCTGCTGCCCATGCCCAGGGGCCAGCCCGCGCGCCCCCTCTCCTCGGTAAGGAAACAGGACGGCAGGAGCTGCTGGGGGCCGGCCCCGCTGACAGACCTCCTGGGGAGGAGCTCTCTGACCCCCAGGAAAGCGCAGCCCCAGCGCTCACTGCAGCAGGAGGGTGGCTGACCCCTGTAGCTGGGACTTCCACTGTGAGCCAAGCCGCACCCCAAGTCGGCTCGGGTTTACCAGGTCCCCCTGGTGCAGTGTCCTGAGGGGGCCCTGGGCCGTGACAGCAGCTCTGGAAACGGGCTGTCGGGGAGCCACGGATGGGGATGCTGGGGCGCTGGGGGAGGTGGCCACGTGGAGTCCGGGCGCCCACACCACTCCCTGCTGCCCGCCGCCCCGCCTGCAGGCTGGCCGGGTTGGGGGGCAGCTCTGACTTTGAGGGACGGAGGTGACTGGACCGGGGAGCCGGGCACTCCGTTCTCAGGAAGCAGGAAGCCGTCTTTACAAAGAACATGTTAAATACACGAGGGCCCTCGGCTCCCACGCCGGCCGTGTACGCGTCCATCAGTCCTCCCTGAGCCGGTGAGGAGTTTCCCACAGACCAGGCGGGGTTCCCAGGGCCTCCCCACCCCCAGTCTCTACTTGGAGGGGCTGCTTGTTGGTGGGCTCTGTCCTCTCAGCTGTGCATGGGCAGCCAGCGGTCGGCGGCTCCTGTGGGGAGGGGGACAGGCAGGGCAGGGAGGGAGGCTTCCCTGTCTGTGGCCCGCGGGCAGGAGGCGGCCTGTCTCCAGCGGCTGACCAGGGCAGGGCGGTCTCCAGCCCCAGGCTGGCTCCCGATGTTCGCTCCGTCCCTGGGTCTGTGGGTGAGGACTCAGGTCAGAGGGGGGACCTCACCCCGGAGATGGGCTTAGGGTCAGGGCGGCCCCTCTGTCAGGCAGCCCCTAGGACGCTTGGGGGTGGGGGTGGGGAGAGGCTCCCAGATGGAGGTGGTGTCAGGGTCGGCGAGTCCCCCGCTCTGACTGCTGGATCAGCTCCCTCGCCCACACCCTCGATGCTTGTTCTTTCCCTGACGTGAGCCAAGGCCGTGGGCCCCGTCATGGCGGGCGGGGCAGGAGGCAGGAGCCCAGCGCTGCGGCTTACCCCGGGGCGGGGCTCCCGGTGCGGCGGGTCACTCACAGCCGCTGAGCCCCGTGCAGGTCGTAGTCGCTGTCGGAGGAGTTATCGGGCTGGGCGGACACACGACTCAGGGCGCCCTCCAGAGCTGCGGGCAGGAAGGCCACCGCGGGGCTGACCACCAGCTACACTGACGGAGGCCCCCCCTCCCGAGCCCAGAGTCCCCTCAGTCCAGGTCCCAGAGCACCCCAGAACCCAGACCCCATGAGCCCAGAGCCCGCCCAGCCCAGAGCCCCCGAGGCCAGGCCACGGGTGGAAGACCAGAGGGCCTGGGTCTGTTTTGATCTAAGCAGCTGAACGGTGACTAATGACGCTGAACTCGGGGCTCCCTGGGCTTTGGGGTCAGGGAGGTCAGGGGCTCCCGCAGACACCCTGGCTCTGTTCTGCCCGGTGACCACCCGCTGCGGCACAGCCTGCGCCATGGCCTGCCCTCCGGCGAGTGGCCTGTAGGGCCTGATCCCTCCCCCAGCCCCTCTGTGAGCGCTGGGCAGGCCGGCACCCCTCTCCCCAAACGTCTTCCCTAGCAGGACCCCCCCACCCCCCGCTCCGGGCGCTCACCTGGGTACGCGGAGAGCCGGGAGCTCCTGGGAGGCTGGCTGTACTCGTTGTCCAGGTGCGAGGCGGCGGGGTTCTCCACCTGCGACCGGCGGACGGTCGTCCCGGGATCGCGATGGAAGGACACTGGGCGAACGGTGCAGAGACAGCGCCGTTACACCTGCTCCTCCTCCCCCACGGGCCCAGAGCGTGAATGTCCGCCCCCCGGCTCCCCCGGCCGCCCCTCTCTCCCTTCTTCTCCGAGGCTCAGACTTAGAGCAGCTCAAGGTTGGCCAGCAAGCTGGGGGCGGGTTGGCCTTCCGTGGTCTGCCAGTCATCAAACACGGGTGAAAAGGGAATTGGATGTGCCCCTGCCTCCCACAGCTGAAGGCCTTTGTTGATTAAAAAAAAAAAGACTTGGCAACGCAGAGCCTTCCTGAAGCATCTGGCTCTTGACAAAGGGGAGCCTGTGGAGGGGGAGGGAGGGGAGCTGTGGATCCCCCCATGAGGGGCCTGGCTGTGGCTACAGGAGAGAAGTCGAAGGCCGGGCTGCTTCGTCCGTTTTACCCTGGCCTCGGGAATCCCATGGGAAATGGTGCCTGGTACACAAGCGTGGACAGCCCCTTCGTGTGCCCTGCTTTGCAGACGGACACAGCAACGTGCTGAAAGGCTCTGATCAGTCCCGAGGCAAAGGACTGGGTCCGGCCCCGCCGGGCGGCTCAGTGGCTGAGCATCGACCTACGTATGAACCTAGAGGTCAGGTTCAATTCCCGGTCAGAGCACAGGCCCGGGTTGTGGGCTCGATCCCCAGTGCGGGGCGTGCAGGAGGCAGCCGGTTGGTGATTCTCTCTCATCACTGATGTTTCTCTCTCTCCCTCCCCCTTCCTCTCTGAGATCAATAAAAATGATATATTGAAACAAGAGCCGGTGTTCTATGTAAAAATCGAAGAGCTGTGCCTGGTTGGCTCAGCGCCTGGGTCCCCACATCGATGTGCTCCTGGAGCCTCCTCCTGAGTGCCCCTGCCAATCGGTCGGCACAGTCACCCCGCTACCGGCGGCACCTGCGGTCAGCAGCGAGCCCCGTCCCTGCCTCCCCGTCCTGCGGACCCGGGGGTGCCGACCCGGCCCAGGGCGACCCAACCGAGGGCGACCCTGCCTCCGGGACACTCACTGCTCTGGTTCATCCCCGTCGGGCCGATCCACTGGCGCTGCTTCTTCTGGCGGACTGGGCGGCAGGCGGGACAGGCACATCAGTGGGGAGTAGGAGGGGGAGAGGCGGGGGCCTGCTGGACCCGACCCCCTGGGATCTTTGGGGGCCTCCGATTTCTGACAACTCGCTGGGCAGGAAACCACTTGTCTCTCGCTAGAGGGCGGAGGGACCCGCAGCCTGCGCCTCACCTGCCCTCGCAGCCCCCAGCCTCCCGTCCTGTCTGGGTTTGTCCCGAGTTCTGCGAGACAAGGGCAATGGCCGCTGTCTGCGTGCCTCATGTACAAGGGGACCCACCACCTGTCGGTAGCTGAGGTCACAGGCTCAGGGAGAGTGGCTGTGTCCCCATCATGCACACTGGTGAGGTGCCCTGGCTTAAGACACGTGTCTCCTGGGGTCAGCGGCCATGCAGACGACCCTCTGGGCCTGTCACCCCCTAAAGAACGGCCACACCCGCCTTTGACCAGGAGTGGGTCTCAGCTGGCCCCCACGTGGGTGAATTTGGGCAGAAAAAGACCAGTGGGAAAGGGTGGAGGGGTGGGCAAGTGGGGGAGCGGCAGGGGTGAAGCAGAGGTGGGACCCTCCTCGTCCCCCACCCAGGGCCTTAAGGGAGGGCGTGGCGGGGGGCACCTGCACCCACATTTCTTCACCAGCTTCTTGTAGGCGAGAGGCCCGCACGTGACCAGCAGCACCACGAGCAGCACCAGGGCCAGGACGATGCTCATCACCGTGCCGGTGCCCAGGCCCGCGGGGTTGGGGTCCTGGCCTGGGGGAGGGGGCAGAGGATCAGGACGGCCCCTCCCTCGCCATCAGACCCGTCCACTCAGAGGGCGGCGGCCGGCTGGCTTCTCCCAGGGCGTCGCCGCTCGTGCGGACGGCAGGGGTCTGTCTGGCCACCTCTCCGCTGTCCCGGGGATTCTGGCTGCGTATTCACCCGCCGACCTTTTATCAGCGAACGGCTGTCACTTGCCACTTTGGCCATCAACTGCTGAGCTCCCGGCCCCTCGCCATCACCTATGGCCCAGGACAGGCCGTACCCCACTAGTCGCTTCTCTGCTTAATGTGTGACCCGGCTCCTGTTCGTGCAGCAAATGCGTTCCCTCTGCCCCTGCTGACCTCTGCCCTCTGGGGGAGTGGAGGACAGGATGGAGCTGTCCCTCTTCACGGCTCACTGCATCTGAGCACTGCAGCCCCCTCCGCGCCCCCCCCATCTGCCATCTCCTTTCTGGGGGGCCCTGGGAGTCTCTGTCCAGAAACGTGCCCCTGACCGGGCCCGAGAGGGTGACCCAGGACCGCCCCCCGCCCGCCGGGCCGTGGCCACTCACACGTGACGAACACCCGCTTGCAGTGGACCCTCCGCTCCTGGAGCCGGTGGCACTGGGACAGCCTCTCCCCGGGGCAGGCCAGCCCCCGCGCGGCCTGCTCGCCGGCCTCCAGCGCCCGGTAGGAGGCGACGGGCCCGCAGCGCTGCTCCCGGCACACCTCGGCCCACCGCGCCGCGCCCTTGGCGGAGGGGCTGTGGCACAGGGCCTCCCACGGCCGGCCCCGGCCCTGGCGCACCTCCACGGCGCCCTCGCACACGCCGCTGCCCCCCACCAGGCGGCTCTGCACCTGCGGCTGGAAATCTGGGGGAGGAAGCACGGAGGAGAGGTGGCCGCTTTGTGGGGAGGAAGCCCTGGCCCCAGCCTGCAGGCCGGCCACCGGGGGCACCTCGCGGGGGGTGGGCATGCTGGGGGTGATGACCTCTGCCCCTCCCTGCGCCGGGCATCCTCTCTGGCAGCTGCCGGCAGCCGGCCCTGCCCGCGTGGCGCTGAGGGGAGAGCAGGGCGAGGTGGGCCTGTCCTCGCACTGCCCTCTGCTCCTTGGGAGGCGGAGGCCCGAGTCCTGGCCGATGGCAGGTGGGACAGCAGCCCCGGCCCTGCGCCGAGGAGGGGCGGGCGGACCTTCCTGCCGGAGAGTCAGGGTGGGGTCCCCTCTGCTCTTTCGCAGGAGCTGTGATCACACCAGCTTTGGCCAGTTTCCATGGCAACACCTGCCTTCAAAGCCCTAGTGCACCTCCTACTTAGAGCAACTGTCAAAGGCCAGGCCCCGGGTGTGGTTGGCGGGTTGCTGCCTGCAGGGGGCTGGGGGGGCTGCTTCCTCCTGGAGGGCAGTGCTGGCTCATTCTCACCAGGCGCCGTGTGTGCGGGGGAGCCCTGGGCCCAGGGCCATGCTTTCCAGCTCTGTGCCCTCGAACCCTGGGCCCTGCCCATTCCTGCCCCCGCCCCATCGCTGGCCCTGCCCCATGCCGGCTCGGACTACCCTCCCCCGCGCTGCTCCCCAGCAGGCCGGGACCATCCTTCCCTGTTTGGAGCTGTATCTCCTTCCCCTGTTCCCCGCGGACCCTGGTGTGGGGAATCCACAGACCAGCCTCAGCGGCCTCAGTCCCTGGACCACACCAGCTCGCTGTCTCTGCGGGAGGCCCTCGGGGGCGGCTCGGCCCTGTCTCTGCCTGCGGTTCCCGGGCCCCCTCTCCCACCATCGCTGCGACCTCGTCTGTCTGGGGCTCCCAAACTCCCCTCCCGTGAGGCGTGTCCTGCTCCCGTCCCGGCACAGCCTCGCTTCCCACCTAGAACCTTCTCTCCTTGGCTTCACCCGCTCCTCTCCTCCTCCAAACCCTCCAGGAGACCCAGATCCTCCTGGAGGGCCCTTTGCTCTGCTTTGCAGAGATTCCCACGGCCTGGGCTGTGACTGCAGGCAGGGGGCGGGGGGGAGGGCTTGGGGGTGTGTGGGGGGGAAGGGGGCTTCTCTCATCTACTTCTCCCCTCTCCCCCTCCCCTTTTCCCCTCCACCCTCCACCTTTCCACTCTTCCACCCCTCCACCCTCCAACCCTTCACCCTTCTACCCTTCTACCCCTTCACCCCTCCAACACACACACTCAGAGGCCGACAGCGCCCTCTACCGCCCTCCTGCTCACAGGGCGCCTTTCCCGTGCTACACGCAGGGTTTGGGGATCGCGTGGTGCCTGACCGTCTGGGATGCCGCGGGTGCTGCCGGGTCCCACTCACCAGAGCAGACGAGGGCGAGGGCTCGGCCGGCCTCCCCGGGCTGGGCTCTCCGGAAGCACTGCTCCAGGGAGGCACAGCTGGCGTTCTGGGCCTTCCATCGGATGGGCAGGGGCCTGGGCGCCCCCGGGGCCGGCGTCCCGGCTGCCTCGTCCTCCGGCAGGTGCTTCAGGAAGGAGCCGCACCGGAGGGCCTCGCAGATGCGGTCCCCCAGGGCCTCGGTGCCACCGTCCTGGTCCTCGTAGCCCACGGCGCCGCCCCGGCGGCCGCTGTAGAATTCCACCACGCCCGTGCACCGCGGGCCCCCGGGCCCGGGCACCAGCCGCAGCCGGGGAGGAGCTGGGGAGGGGAGAGGGGGGTCTAAGTGCCAGGGCCTCCCGCAGCGGGCCCTCCCTGCTCCCGCGTCCTTGGCTCCAACATGGGGGACAAATGAACGACTGGCGATGGCCCTGGGAAGGGTGAGGCCCCAATATTCCCCTAGAACAGTGGTTCTCAGCCTTCCTCAGGCCGAGACGCTTTAAGACAGCTCCTCATGGGGTGGTGACCCCCACCCATAAAATGATTTCCATTGCTACTTCATCGCTGTAATCTTGCTACTGTGATGAACTGTAATGTAAATATCTGATAGGCAGGATGTATTTTCATTGTTACAAATTGAACATAATTAAAGCATAGTGATTGATCACAAAAACTATGTAATTATATATTGTGAAATACCTATTTCTAATGACAAATAAATGAAGTTTTGTCTTGAATCGTGGTGTAGCATGGGGAACAGTCTTCCTAGGACAACAGTAAGCGACATGGCTACACTTTGCTGCACTGAGGAGCGGTGTGTTGGTTCCTAAGACCATGGGAAATAGGTGTTTTCCGCTGGTCTTAGGCGACCCCTGTGAAAGGGTCGTTCGACCCCCCATGGGATCGCGACCCACAGGTTGAGAACCGCTGTCCTAGAACGTTTCATGCTGCCAGAGATTCGCACCTAACGGGGCACCTCCTGTGTTTAATCACCAAATCCGACACCTTCCCCCCGAGCACCCCCCTGGGGGGGGCCTCAGAGCCTCTCACCTGTGGGCTCTGGGGTGGTGGTGGGTGGAGGGCTGGTGGGAGGAGGGGCCGTCTTCAGTGGTTCTGCAATGAGACACCTGGTGAGGGAGGGGCTGGAGAGGGGGAAAGATCTGGGAGGAAGGAAGAGGAGGTCGTGGGGGGCCTGAGGGCAGCAGGCAGCAGTGAGGACTGGACCTCACGCTGTAAATACCGTCTGCCCCACACCTTGTCTCTGTCTCCCCTGAGGGGCGGCACCAGCCCATTTCACAGGTGGGAAGATGGAGGTCAGGAGGAGACAGTGAAGTTAGCAGGTCTGGGCGAGGCCTTCTCCCTCCTCTCGAACAGGAGCCGGAACCCCTCGCCTCCCCCGTCCACCTGCTTGTTGGGGCCCCAGATCACAGGCCCAGGACACCCACCTAAGCAGATCAGGCTCAGGGGCTCCCTCTGGCGGGCATCGCTGGCGTTGCAGTGGGAGAAGGAGCCCAGCAGTCCGTGGCACGTGACGTGGTTCTGGGCGAGGCTGAAGTAGGGGAGCGGCGCGAAGAGCAAGGCCTCCCCGCATTTCAGACGCTGGCAGAGCGGGGAGGCCAAGATGGGGTCCCACTGGCGGCCCGGGCCGCCGCCCCAGCTCCGGCTGTCCACTGTGCGCCACTGGCTGCTCTCCAGGAGCACCTCCAGGAACACCTCCAGGCGGCCCTGGCACGGCGAGCTGGAGCCGACCAGTTTCACCGGGAACCCTAGGGTCAGAGCAGAGGTGGAGGGGGCGGGTCAGGCTGGAAAGGGCCCCTCACTGTCCCATTGCCCTGGTCTCCCCACCCCACCAGGCTCCTGCCCCGGGGTGCCTGCCGGGCCCCTGTGAGCGCACCCTCTGGGGCACGGCGGGGACTCCCCACAACTCGGGCTGGGGCTGCTCCTGGCCGAGGCGACCCCTGAAGCCGGGTCGGGAGTGTCGGGGCGCAGACCTCTGAGCCAAGGGTGACTTGGTCCAGTGGGTCCCTAGGGCCCTGGGCGGCCAGGCCAGCGGGATCACCCGCTCCCGGACGTCTGTCTTCACGGGCCTGAGAGAGGCCGGCACCTGCTTTCTCCCTCTCTCTCTCTACCTCTCTCTCTCTCTACCTCTCTCTCTCTCTCTCCGTCTCTCTCTCTCTAAGTCAATTTTATTGGGGTGCGATTTACAAACGGTGAAATGCCCTAATTGGAGAGGCACTAGCTCGGTGGCATTAGACCAATGGTGCGTGCCCCCCACCACCCGCCCTAGAAATAGAACATTCCTATCCCATCGCCCGGATCCAGCCCCGGGCAACCACCCTCTGCCCCTGTCACTGCGGATCAGCTGGCGGCTCCAGAACGTCCGAAGCGGGGTCATGCGGCACGTGTGTGTGTGTGTGTGTGTGTGTGTGTGTGTGTGTGTGTGTCTGTGTCTGTGTCTGTGTGTCTCTCTGTCTTTCTCTCTCTCTCATTCTCTGGGGGCTCACCCTGGCGGAGGACCCACACACACACAACCGGATGGACTCACAGCCCTGCCCCCTCACCGCCGCCCAGGCCCCCTCTGCTCTTCCTTACCTGAGTCCTCCCAGGGGGATTCTCCGAGGCCCGCGGCGACTGCAGGAAGGAGAGAGCGAGATGAGAGAGCGAGGTGAGGGAGGGAGGTGAGAGAGCGAGGTGAGGAAGGGAGGCTCCCTCCACCCCCGTGGCTGCCGCCAGAGCGATGCCGAGGCGCCCGGCTTTCCCCGCGGCCTGCAGAGCCCCTCGGGGGCCAGGGAGCCAGCCATCACCCTCCTCGTCCTAAAACCTCGCGTTTCAGCTGGACGCGGGTGGATTGCCTTTCCCTCGGCGCACAAGCCCGTGAATGCCGGCCCCTGGAGGTCACGGTGCCACGGCACAGCCGAGGCCTGCGGCGGTTTCCTCGCCCCAATAACGTCCCTCCACTCCCCAATCCCCCTCCCTGTGCAGCGATGAGCAGTTCAGCATCGACTTTTTAAAATGAGATGAAGCCGGATGGAGGGTCGGGACGGGCGCTGGCTGTGCCTTCGGTCGCAGCGAGAAAATGCCCCGCGTGTTGCTTTCCATGGAAACGCTTCCACCTCCACAGCCCTGGTGACCAGAAGGAGCCATTCCCCAGACCTCAGGCAGACACAAGGGCACACCTTCTCTCTCAGCTCCTGCTCCAGGGGGCACAGCCCGGGACAGGGACTCGCCCCCCCGGTGGCCAGCCTGCTGGCAAGGGAACCGGGACCACAGCCGTGCCTGGCCTGCGGGGAACGGGCCTCCCGGCGGGCGAGAACCCATCCGGAACCCTGGAGGCCTGGTACCGTGGCGGGCACCGCTGTTCCCCAGACACGGCCATTGGCCGCCGGGGCGTGTGGACTGAAGTCACACATCCATTTCCCACCACAGGGTTCCCTCGCCCTGGCTGGTTTGGCGAGAGCGTCAGCCTGCAGACTAAAGGGTCCTGGGTTCGATTCTGGTCAAGGTGGCGGGCTCCATCCCCAGGATGGGGCATGCAGGAGGCAGCCGATCCGTGATTCTCTCTCGATGTCTCTGTCTCTCTCTCTCCCTTCCTCTCTGAAATCATAAAAAATATAAACAACAACAACAAACAACGATCCCCCTCCATGTCCGTGAACCTCTTCGTTTCCAGCGAACCCCATCTGTGTGAGTGGGGCGTCCTGGGTCTGCTTTCTCTCGCCCTCTGAGGAGCGGCCCCTGGAAGGTCAGGAACCCTCTTTCCTGGCGGACCCCAGGCAGGGAGCCGTGTCCAACCGGCGTCTGTGCCAGCACTTTGGGGAGCACAGGTCCCGGGGCCCCAGTCCTGTGTCTCCGGCAGAGCCCCGATGAAGGGATCGGTGTGTGATTGGTAGCTTTTTTATGTGCAAAACACGCAGAGAACCACCCGGGGCTCCTGCCGGGGGCAGGGCGGGGGGGTGGGGGGCTTTAAGGGCCGGGGCCCCCGGAGGGAACAGCCGCTTCAGGCCTGTCTCCTCGCTTACCAGGGCCTGTGCCAGCGGCCGGAGAGCACGCTGGTGGGGTGGAGTGGCCTCCATCACCTGGCCCATGGCTCTCTCCCGCGTGGCCAGGTGGCCACCTGAATTTGCATGCGTTTCATACCACACGTATGTCCCCACTGTCCTGAGGCTCGGTCACACGGGGGCTCATTCTTCCCACCCACGTTCCTGTGCAGAAGGGACCAGGCTCACCCCCATTTTGAGATCAGGAAACCAAGGTTCGGAGAGGCTGAGTGACTTGCCGAGGTCACACAGCTCACGGTAGAGTCAAGACAGAAAGGCCATCGCCATCACTAGGCAGGGCCCCAGGGGCATCTACCATGGGGAGACCCCAGCGCCTGCTCGCCCTGTGGGACAGGAAGGGGCAACTGAGGCCGAGAAGGGGGCACTCCGGCCACATCTCGCCTCGCTGTGCCCCCAGAGAGACCTGGGCGAGGCCTGGCTGGTCAGCCCCAGAGGGCTCAGGGTGACGATGGTGAGAGCGGAAGCGGCCACAGCCCGCAGCTGCCGTTCAGAATCAGACCCCCATCCTCCTCACGGTCCGGCTGCCGGTCTGAGCCTCCAGTCCCTCTGCGTGTGGCTCCCGCAGGCGCTGTTGCCGCGGACCCGGCTGGCGGGACCACCCTGCGTTCACCTTCTCCGCCTGCAGCATCCCCAGCAGCTGCGGGGTCAGCCCCGGGCTGTGTCCCAGAGAGGCGATGCTCAGCAAGCTCTCCCGCCCCCCAGCTCCGTGGGGGAAACACCCCCGTCCTCCCGGAGGCCCCTCGGCCTGGTGCTCACAGCCCCTCTGCCAGGGACCCCCCCAGCCTGGCCCGCACCCCTGCACACGCGCCCTCCCTGCCAGATTTCCTCAACCCTCTCCTCCTGAGGCCCCCAGCACTGCCAGCCCCACAACCCACGCCACTCAGGACTCTGAGCCCCGCGCTCCCTTCACCCCCTCCCCTCCGCAGTCACTGGCCACTTGGTCTCATGTCTGTCCCCCACCACACCGACTGCCATGTCAGGTCCACCAAGCGGGGTCCTCGCCCCCAGCACTGGGAACGGGGCCTGGCGCATAGTGGGCACTCAGTCCACGCCTGTCTGAGTGGCACTGGACGATGAGGGGTGATGGGGTGAGAGCCTTCCCAGGCCGCTGGGGGTGTCCCCCCTGTCAGCCGAGCCCCGAGAGGTGCTCCTGCCAGCTGTGTGCAGTCACGCAGAAATCACCCCCCACTCTGTGCTGCTCCAAGCCCACCGCCTCAGCAAGTGCACACCGCACGCCTGCACACACAGCCCGCAGCACAAATACACGCCAAGTGTGCACATGCCCCTACATGTATGCTCATGCACACACACAGCCCCACAGACACACAGTAGGTGTTCAGTCAGTGTTGCCAGGCGGAGTTGAGTCCCTCCCTGGTCACCCTGGAGAAAACCCCTCTGAACAGCCCCTGGTCCCTCTGCCCCTCAATGGGGCCCAATCCCTGTGCCCAGTGCCAATAGGGGCCCCGCTCTGCAGCCTGACAGCAGCCAAGCGGCCTGCTGGCAGCGGTAGCCTATGCCCTCCTCGCTGGGGATGCCCTACCCTGTGGCCAGAGCTGCCCCCCGGGGATTGGCCGCTCTCCCCGCCGGTGCCATTCCGTGGCTGCGCTGGTCATGCCAGTGGTGAGCGCTCGGGGCTCGCGGACTGTGTCTCCACGGGGCTCCTCTGCCAGCCTGGGCACGGCACCAGGCCACAAGGGGAGGCATCCTGGCCCCTTCTGCTGGGCACAGAGCTGGGCACATAGTAGGTGCTCCGTAAACACGTGCCGGTGAGAGCATGCACGCGCAGCCAGCGCAGGCGGGTGGGTTGGGGGGAGTAGGCCAGGCCAGCCCCAGGCCAGGCCCTGCCCGCTGAGTGCCCTCAACTCGTCCCTCGCTGGCTGGGGTGGGGGCGACAGTCACGGTGACCTTTATGATTGTTCGCCTCCTGGGCACTTCCTCCCCTTCGTGGCGACGTGCTTCCTAACACACTGCGGCCGCTGCATTAGCCCCGCACCCCCACCCAGGCCCGGCCGCCACGTCCCGTCTGCAGGGGAGCTGAGCTGGCAGACAGGCCGAGGCCACCCTGAGTTCACACTGCGGGGTCCAGGCCTTTCCCCCGGTGCTGGCTTCTGGAGGCCTGGGGGCCCGGCCCGCCCCGCCATGGGGGTCAAGGCCGCTCCCACCCACCCAGCGGGTGAGCCCCAGGCAGGTGAGGGCTCAGGGCGGTGGCAGAGGGGAGCAGCGGCAGGAAGCCATGTTGCTGTCACCCCCCCCCCCTTGAGGCCACGGGCATCTGCAGGCCCCAGAGGTCCCTAAGTAACAGGCACGGCCCAGATGGCCAGCCGGGAGCTGCCGCGGCCCCGGCCCTGGCCCTGGCGCCCCCGACCGTGGTGGCTGCAACCCCGCGGTGGTGGCTGGGTCCGCCGCCATTTTCCTCCTCGCAGGCGCGGCTCGGTGGCCTCTCTCAGCCGCGGGTCCCAGGGCCGCCCTCAGAGCAGCAGGGCCGGGCCGGGTCGGCCACCGCCGGACGGCTCTGCTCTCATAGCTGCTTCGCCCGGGCTGGCCACCTGACTGCTGGCCTCAGTCCTCCCCTCTGTGAAATGGGGGCACGGGCTGGCCCGCTTCAGAGTCTACTGAGGGCTTAGCAAGGGAAATGGCTTTAAAGGTGTTTTCTACTGTGACCACTGAGCAGCGGGATGTTTATTATCCACCAGCTTGTGCATATGCATACACACACATGCACACATGTGCGCGCACACACGCAAACACACACAACAGTTCCACATGCTCTGGGGTGCAGATGGCTCCCGTCGTTCTCGGGGTGAAGGCGCTGCCTCCAGTCTTTTTAACTGTGGGCTCCTTCGGGCCGGGGCCCTGGGTGGTCCTGCCAGAACCGCCCCCCACCATGGGATCAGGTGGGAGGGAGGCCCAGGAAGCAGGACCCCCACCCCAGCCCCCTGCTCGGCAGGGTCAGAGGCCACAGGTGAAGGGCAGGTGGGGGTTAGGGGCCTGGTCCTAGGACTCCCCGGGGCCACAGAGCCCGCGGCAGCTCCTCAGAGTGTCCGGGAGGCAGAAGGCGCCTGCAGACCTCCGCCCGGGGACAGAGGCTTCTGTGTCTCCTGCGGCTCCATGTGGAACAGCCATGGGCGTGTGCGTGCACACAGGCCTCGTCATGCTCGCGGAACGGTGAGACGCCGTTTGGAGGCACGTCTGGCACATGGAAAGCACACACACACACACACACACACACACACACACACATACACAACACACACCCCTGTTTACACACATGCACACCCCTGCTCACCCCTGCTCACACCCTCTCAGCAGCACTGTCTCCCAAGACGACCCTCCCTCGGAAGACGCCGGCTCCCACCCTCTCTCCCCGCGCCCCCCAAACCCTTGAGAAGCTCAGACGGCAGCCGGCTCGCCCCGGCACCGCACAGACGGGAGAGGGTGGCGGAGGGAGGGCCTCGGGTCCCATCCCGAGCGCACGTGCTCACACTTAGAAGCCGGGGCCGGCCCAGCAGCAGGGTGAGGCTCGGAGCCAGTGGCCCCGGCTTCCAGGCACCCCCTCTCCTGCGAACAGGAGGCCCAGCTGTGACCTTCGGGGCGCGGGGCCAGGGCTGGGATCTGCGCAATCTCAGAGGCGGTCCCGCCTGCCTCCGCCACTCTGCCCGCACATTAGGCCGATGTGCCCATCTCCGTCCCCGTTCCCATGGCGACTGAGCCCGGGCCTGTGCACTGGGCAAGGAGGCTCGTTTCCACCCTGAGAGCCATTTAGCGTGGGGCCCGCCCGGAGGGTCCCCCTAGGGCAGGAGAGAGCTGAGCCGGGCCCCGGGGGGCGGTGCAATAGGGGCTGGGGGCCCAGACGGGACCCTGGGAACCCCACTCGGCGTGATTCTGCAGAGGTGCCTGCAGGCCTGGGAGCAGACCCGGGGGCATCCTGGCATCTCCCCCCGGGCACCCGGAGCCCCGGTACTCACCCAGCACCCGCAGCAGGCAGAGGGCGGCCAGCAGTGGCGGCCGGGACTCCATGGCACAGCCTCCTGCCGCCTCCGCCGTGGGCTCAGTGGTGAGGCCGCCGCCGTGGGTCCCTCCCGGAGGAGGCGGGGCGGCCGCGTGGGCAGGGTGGTGCCGGAGCTGGCAGGGCCCGCCAACCGCGTTTGAAGTCGAACTGTCAACTTCCTCCTGGCGAAGCCACCTGTCCCCTCTGCACGGCGGCCCGGCTCCTGCCGGCTTCCTGCCGAGGTGCCAGGGCTGGTGGCCTGGGGGTGTCCGGCCCTTAAATCCGTTCCTTAGTGGGGGGACTGGGGCTGGGCTCAGGGAGCGAGGACCCTCCTAAGAGGTGTGATTGGGGCCATACACCACCTCGCAGGGTTTGGAGGTAATACTGCCGCGGCCTGGAGCCAGCCCCCCTCCCTCCCCAACTCCCCTCCTGTGCTGGCCCCGCCTTCACAGTGGTCCTTCCAGGACCCTGGAAATCTCAGAATTTTCATTCATTCGTTCATTCATTCATTCAGCACATCTGTCCCAGGCCAAGCGCCAGGTACCCAGCGATGAGCATCTCCGCCCCATTCCCCACCCCCCACCCTTCTGAGACCCTCCTCCTGCCAGAAGCACTCGCTGACCCCGCCAGCTGCGCCCACTCCAGCTGATGCCATGGCGGCTCCCACAGCCGGGTCTGAAGGGGGAAGAGCTGGTGCTGAGCCGCTGCCGGGAGACCCAGGGGGGCCTCCCCACCTTCCCAGCCTCACTGAGAGGGGGTGCAGTTTCCGTGTCACAAAAGAGGGAAACTGAGGCTCAGCAGGGACCCCCTGGGCCTGCAGAGTGCACACGAAGGTGTGAACCCACGTCTCTCCATCCACAGCCTGGCCCCCTCCGTCCCCCCTTCCCCCCACCTGCCGGAGCCTGCCGGCAATCGAACAGCACCTGATTGAGGGGGTGAGGATAAGAAAAAGACAGACAAGAAAAGATGGGAGGTCTGAGACTTGAGTCTGCAGCCCCAAGTTTATTTCCAGCGCAGGATTTAAGCACCAGCAGAGGAGGGAGTTACACAAATCAGGTATTTGCAAACACAGCCACTGACCTTCTAAGGAATCAAGACCTTGCAAGATCTTGCACACAGGCATCAGCATTTTTCCAGCCAAGCTGTTCAGTGATGTCTAAACTCTGCATTCACATCTCTGTTTATTAAACTGGAGGGTGAGAAAGCAGAGAGCTACGTCCAGAGCCTGCTTTCAGGTCTCTGGTACCCCCTATGCCCGGGCAGCTCCCCACACCACCCACTGCCGACGCAGAGACTCGGCCTCGGGGCCCGCAGAGCCCCCGTCCTCTGACTGTTTGCTCCCGAGACCGGGAGCAGCTCGGGCCTGGCCTGGTCCCTGCCCGTCCCCGGGGATGGGGCGCCGGCCCTCGCCAGCCTCCTCCTCCAGCCGCCCCCCCCCGACTCCCTCCCTGCCGCCCACACCCCATCAGTTACCCCCTCTCCCCCTCCAGGCCACAGGCCCCCCGTCCCCACTCCGACCCCAGACCCTGGCGGGAGTTTCCCGCCCTCGTCACCTCACTTTCCATGACGGGAGAGGAAGTCGCTGAGCGGGGCTGGTTTCCAGGCGCCCGGCAGGGGGAGGCCACAGGCAGGGGGGCGGGGGAGGGGGCCTGCTGCCCCCAGGGCCGTGCCAGCACCTCCCGGCCTCCTCTGGAGAGGCGGCTCGCTGCCCTGGCCACACCGGGAACCGCAGCTCGTGCGTCTGTCCGTGGGCAGCACCGTGGCCTCGGTAACTGGGCTCTTTGATGCCCAGCACCCCTAGGGTTTGTCCTCTTCGCCAGGGCAACGGGGCCTCGGGGTTGAGTGGGGGATGGGGGAGCTGTGGGAGGGAGGGAGAGGGGGAAGGGTGGTGGGAGGAGAGGAGATCCTGGCATGTGACTGGTGCGTAGTAGGACCTCAGTGATTGTTCAATGAGTGAGTGAATGAATGAATGAGTGAGTGAGTGAGTGAATGGATGTGTGGGATGGTCCTGGAGACGGGGTACCTGCACCCTAAGGAGGTGGCCCTGCACAGAGAGAGCAGGAAGAGCCTGTGCACATTTGCTGAGACTGTGGCCTGAGCACTTGGCAGCCATGCCTGGGGGTGGGGGGAACACTGCGGGGACCAGGCCTTGGAGCTGCTTCTGCTCCATCAGGTCACGGAGGGAGGGGTGACTGGCAGGGGAAGG
>PVJN01039749.1:0-20253 GCA_004026805.1 Lasiurus borealis
TGTAAATTTATTAAGCAATGAATTAATTCAAGAAAAAAAATTAAAAACACCTTATTCAGTGACAATTAGTGGTTAACTCCCAAACAGTATCTAGTACATATTATCCAAAATTGTGGCGTTTTCTGAAAGAATTGGAATTTTTAAAAGAATTCCAGGAAACCAGAGGCTTCAAGGTAGTGAATCATAGAGAAAGGAATCACCATTTTCTGACCAGAGGTGGATTCTTTAATGTTGACAAAAGGTCAGAGACTTTCCATTACCTTAACTTAAACTGACCTCTTCTAAGGACAAAGCCAAGTATGACTCAGGGAAACCCTGGAGGCTTGGCCAGTGAGAAAGTGTTTCTTCCTGCCATTGACATAGATTTCTTATATGGGTTTAAACTTCCAGCTGTGTCACTCTGCTCTGGATCCCCTTCTTAAAAGAAATTATTCTTTGGCCTTTTCTTTATTTCAATCTTAATTTCACATGGATATTTACTACTTCCTTTTCTAAGATTTATGTGACCAGAAGTAGTATACATACATTTATATGCATATACTACTGTGTGTGCAGGAGCAAGTTTTAGTCTCAAGCTCTTTCCATTGAATAGCAAAGCACTATGATCTTTTTCTGCATGTTTCTTCTGCTCCTCATGTGGAATTGGGATGCCCCTCAGCCCAGTACAAAGTGCCATGAACTTGTTTTTGTCTATTCTCTGAGTGTAATCCTGGAGTTTTCGCATGACAAAAATGGCAAGTCCAGAGATCTGTTTTACCTCTTCATGAATCATTCAAAGGTCCATAGTGCATCAGGAGTGACTTGAGGAGGAGGGTCAAGCTAACACCATAGTCTGTGGCACAGGGGCCTTGGCTGCTGATGAAAGCTTATCTTGGAGAGTTGCAGCCAAAAGGCAGAGCTAGGAAAGTAATTTATTCTTGTGGTAGCCAAGGGGCCTGGAGGCTTGACCCTGTGGGTCAGTATTACTCACAGAAGAGGGACTTTCAATCAAACTAGCCTGGACCTGTCTGCTTAGAGTCCTTTTGCTTCTCTATTGCTTCATAGAGCTAAGGTTTCACAAGTCTGGCTCTCAAGAAGTAGTGTGCTGAAGACTGAGAACTCTGTGGTGAGACATGTCTCAGAACACTTGTGGTGAGTCCTTGGGACAACAGCAAGAACATGAAGAGGTGCCCACACCATCGAAGCCACCTCCAGGGCAGTGCTAGGGCACTATCCTCTATACCTACGGCTTCTACTGATCCAAAGTCAATGCCTTCCAAAACAGTTGTTTATGGGGAAAGGCCATCTCCAGCACCTTGTGCTATTATAGGACTCATGCCCTAAAATTCTGGATCCTGAAGATCTCTTAGTGATCAAACTCTTTCTGTTCATGTTCTGAGTACCTTCTCAGACTGCAACATGGCCCTAAGAGTGGTTGGCCAAGAAGTTCCCATCTTATCCTTCAGTGATGTCCTCACAACATTTAAGGACACTTAAAACATCAAAGTTCTGGTTATACTCCTCTCCCAGAATAATGGCCAGCTCACCCCACACTTAAAGGACTCAGTAAGGTCACTTAAGTGATTCAGTAAGGTTATTTAAGTAACTTTCCCAGAACAAGAAAAATCTTTTCAAACTGATATTGCCCACCAGGACAACGGAGTCTTATATAAGGGAGACCACTTAAGTGTTTCTTCCTCTACCAACAATGACCCCATTCACTACATTTTCTGCCCTATACTCATTATACACTGAAACAGCTGCCAATTTCTGTTTAGGGTACACAACAGATGCCCATGCTTTATTGGTTTACTTCTCACTGGCAGCGTTGTGTGTTGGCTTCTCAAATCTGTATATTAAATCAGAGCTAATGCACCCATGGGTCTTTGCCTTCAATCAGTAAAAATGACAGTGTGTTTAGATATATGAACACAAAATGTTGACATATCCCACTGGCAAAATCTGAAATGTAGTTTTTGCCTTTGCTTAATAAAGCTGCCTGAAAACCATGATCTTAGCCATATTTAATAAAATATACTTCAGAGTTAGGGGGAAAATATATGAGCTGAAGAGCTAATGTCATGATACACTTATACCTAAGTTCCATAATGCTAAGAAAACCACAATCACATTTTGATAGAAAGTAGGGAATTATGGTAGAATCCCACCACAACATGACAAATGTGGGTCCAAAAAGGTGTACTGTAGACTGGGTAACATGGGCAGTTTCATTGTTTGCATTACTACAAGTAAATAAAATGACTTAGCTTCCCCACCACCTCAGCTGCTCCTCCTCCCCAAAACACTGCTTAGCACCACTTCCTTCCTCCAGCTCTGGGCTCCTGCTAAGCCAGATGCCTCTATTGGCTCCTTCCAGCAGCCATCATCATCATCATCATCATCATCATCATCATCATCTACCCGGAACTCATTAGCCAGGATGAGGTGTTCTCCCATATCTACAAGTCTAGGAGATTGCAGACAGGCTGTGCCTAGAGGGGAAGATGGTCAGTAGGACAGAGGATAACAATGATGACTTGTTTATTGTGGAAAGGCCTCTGCTGAAGGCCTGAGGGCAAAGGTATGGAAAGCACAGTAATCACTGAGTTGGTATTGTCATGAACCATCATTTACAGGAAACCAGCTTCACAGAAGAAGCCTACAGTGAGCACATCAGATATTACATGAAACCAAAGGAAACGTGGTGTCCAGAGACAAGAAGAGGAAAGTCTTTTATGACAGGAGCTGTAGAATAAATCCAGCACATCCTTGATAATTTCAAAAAGGAGCAGGTCTGGATTGAAGAAAACATGAATTCAGATGACCCTGCATTGTTTTTCTTTAAGGATGGTTAGAAATGGGAAAATGTTAACAAGTTTGGCAACGTGGGTCCATCACCTGTCATCATAGCTGGCTGCCATAGACCAGGACTAGGACAAATAGGATTAATAGCATCTTAGGCTCTTCATTTATTTTAATATTAATATCTTTGGAGCATAGGCATTTTAAAAAATAATATATTTTTATTGATTTCAGAGAGGAAGGGAGAAGGAGAGATATAGAAACATCAAGGATGAGAATCATTGATCTGCACATCCTCTACTGAAGATTGAGCCCACAACCTGGGCATGTGCCCTTGACCGGAATCAAACACAGGACCCTTCTGTCTGCAGGCTGACGCTTTATCCACTGAGGCAAACCAGCTAGAGCCAGGCATTGTTTTTAAGAAAAAATATATTTTGTAAGTTGTCTAAAACTAAAATGCATTTTATTTTATTTATAAATAAAATAAAAATTTACCTATTTACTGGCCACCAGGGGTTATCCTAGGGAATCCTTAGTGTGATCCAAGTCCATCCAGATCTCTGCTGCATTTTGGAGCCACTTGGTGGGAGTTCTTCCTGCTCCCATCCCCCCACTGGCCAAATATAAGTGAGGTCTGATGTTGGCTGGGACTTCCAGGACAGTGAGAGTGACTCCCAGAATCTGCTGCCCTCTGGAAAGCTGTTCCGTCAACCCAACCTGAAGAACTGACCTATGGAATACTGCAGACCTGTGCTCTGGTTTCCTGCTTACCAGTGGGATTATTGGAGGTTTCCTTATCAAACTTCATGCTCCCCTCCATAGTCTCAGCCTATTTCCCAGAATATAAGAACATTAACCCATTTGCATTTGGAAATTGAGAGTGAATGGAGCAGAGGAGCTAATTGGATGATATGCAAATTTGCATTATCCTGGGATATATCATGGGATTTTACTCTATTGCACCCTGCATGCTTATCTCTCACACTCACATCCTAAACTCCCACCGAAGACCAGAGGCAAATAAATACTTCACAAATCATTTAGAACTGCTTTTATTCCAGATACTATGGTAATGCATATGATCCAACAATAAACCAATAGTAGCAGGGCCAAGAATATATGTCAAGTGTGTCAATCCCATGAATAATAACTCACATCTTCTGATAGCTGGTGCAAACATTGAAAGAGGAATGGTTGGCCCCTGCTCTTCAACACTCGTGAAATCACATAATATTAAACGAATGGTTTCTTAGAAGCCAAAGACAATTACCAGAAAAAACCTTCATAAAGCAAATTTTTGAGCTGTGGCTGGCAGTGAGGGGTTTTGTCTGCAGAGAGATTGCATTACATTACCACAGTAATAATTAGGCACCAAAAAATGTCATTTCTGTGCCAGTGGTGAAACTAAATGTCTGATGTCAATATAAATAGACACCAGGATATGATACAGGGGGCTGAAAATATCATTGAGATTGTGGGTGTTTTGTTGACAAAACAAAGACATTGGGCAAGCACATATGTTGTTCTGGTAAGCCACAGGCTGCCAGAAATCAAAGCTCAAGTGTAGGAGTGCATGTTTTCTCTTCAGTGAGGGGGCAAAAAGCATGGGTACTTTCCAAGCTGGTAAACTAAACATTCGTTAGGTGGGAACACTGATACATATCAGTACAGGTGCAGTCACAAACTTTTCTCCAGCGACAGGGGAGTGGGAAGAAAACTATGTGTTCCAGGGTAGGGAGGAGGCAAATGGAATCACAGCTTATCATGAGCAACCTGCTTAAAGAGATGTTACCATCCACCCTTAAGAGTGAGATTTTCAACCTCAAGTGAGTTCAGAAATCAGAGATGACTGTAAATACCTAATGACTTTGTGAGTTGCTGAAAATAATTTTAAATGAAGAAGGCAGTTTTAAAAATAATATCTAAAGGACTTTATCCTCTTCTATTCCTCTGAACTACATGCTAGGCCATGAAAGCCAGCAGTAAGAACTGGCTCACTGTGTCATCACAAAGACTTGTATGTGGAACTTTTATGGACCAGCAAAAGGCTGTGGTGAGGTCTGGGAGGCCTCTCCTTAGCTCACTCACCTAGCGTGGATCACAAAAAGACAAGTACTGTAGTCCACAGTCAAGTTGCACTAACATTTCCCTCATCTGAATTCCCAAAGCAACTCAGAGAAGACAGTAAAATAGGAATGGTTTGATCTATTTCTCAGTGTACACACTGCCTCCCATCCACCCCACCTCCCCACCCCATGAAGAAGTCTCACTGCTTTGAAACCATTAAATATTACCTACAAGTATATGAACAATTCTAATTTACAATTTAAACCATCTCTTAAAAGTAATTGTTCACAAAACCTACAAATGAACTAACTCTCAACCTATAAACCTACTGTGGCCTCCTCAATAGAACCAAGACAAAACTTTGTCAAGCTCCCAGAGGGCCTGAAGCCAGTCAAGAGTTTCTCCAGAGTTTCCCTAAGGTAACTGGAAGATAAAAATAAACACACGAGTTGCAATAACCAAATCTCAAAATCCTAATTGCATGTGAATAAGTAACCCAGTTGATATGACCATATTCCAATTTTCAAGGTCTTCAAACTATCCTATTCAATCCAGCAAACTTTGCGTGGTTCCTCTAGGCCAGACGCTATGCTTGTTTAACAACAGTATTAAAATAGCCTGTAATTCACTTGAAAATATTCTTAAGGTAAGCTATAGAGTCTTTTTTAAAATATGTTTTTATTTATTTTAGAGAGAGAGGAAGGGAGAAGGAAAGAGAGATAGAAATATGGATCTGCTGCCTCCTGCAGGCCCCCTTCTAGAGATTGGTCCCAAAACCCAGGCATGTACCTTGACTAGGAATCAAACCATCAACCTTTTGGTGCATGGGACGATGCCCAATCCACTGAGCCATACTGACCAGGAAGTTATAGCACCGTAATAATGTATCAGTTCAGGAACCAAAAGACTTGTATGCATGCATATTAGCAATAACCAATGGACATAGATGCTGGGTCGGTGGGGGCTTGCCCAGGGTGGGAATGCCTGGGGGGAGAGACCACAGTCAATTGGTGAAAAAGGAGACATATGTAAAACTTAGGACAATAAAAAAAAATTTTTTTTAAGAATTAGTAAGGTATCAGCTCAGGGATGATCAAACCATATTCCAGAGGAGCAACTACAGCTCATTCTGTTGTCTGAATCTCAAGATTGACAACCTACTCCAGCTAATCAGCATCCGAAATGTCAGAAACAAACCTCTGGTATGCAATGTTAGAATGTTAGAATGATGAATGTTGAATGTTAGATATCACACATCATTGATGAAACTAATGCAAAGTTATAAATATTTTAGAGACTCTCTCCCTACTGTTGTATGAATAGAAAGAAAAAAAGACGTAGCCATTGGAGGTAGAGCTAAAAGCTTGATCCCTAAATGGTCTGAGGTCTATCTGTTAGTTATGATGATTTTGAGTGGCCTGATGAATGCAACAGCAGTAAAGATTCCTGCTCTGGAGTGCAGTGCCAGTCTCTAAGCAGATAAGGCAGATTTTAGGGCATTTAAGATGACAGAAAACTGGGGTTTCATTGAATTTATAGAACTGTACAGTTCTGAACCCACTGGCTAGTCAATGTATGGCTAATAAATGTCTGCATATATTATAGAATTTGGTTTAAGAATTGCTTTCATTATGACCATTATGACCAGTAGCAAGGCTGAGAACTAACTCACTCTCATCCACAGTAGCCAACTTCTCAATGGCTATTGTTATCCTCCGGAAAGAAACTAGGAATTGTGTATGACCACATTGACTTAGATCAATTGCAATACATAGGCCCTACTTTCAAGGAACCCACAGAGGAGTTTCCATAGGCCTAACTGCCACTCACCAGAGTCTACCAGTGTTCCAACAGACTGACCAATCAATAGTCAGGGTCTCCACTAAGTCAAGGATTTGATAAAAAGATACTGATAGATACAGGGGTGGGCAAAAGTGGGTTTACATTAGTTTGTATGGAAAAAGACATACATGTTATGATTACTACAATAGTTTTATAAAGAATGTCACAATTTGGCTGGTATGGCTTGGTGGTTGAGCTTCAATTTATAGATCAAGGGGTCAGGGTTCGAGTCTGGTCAGGGCACATGCCTGGGTTGCCAGCTTGATCTCCAGTGTGGGGCATGCCAGAGGCAGCCAATCAATGGTTCTCTCTCATCATTGATGTTTCATCTCTCTCTCTCTCCCTTTCCCTTCCTCTCTGAAATCAATAAAAATATCCTACCTAATAAAAGAGTAATATGCAAATTAGCCATCATTCTGCTATATCCACAGGCCATGCCCACCAGCCAATCAGGAGCGAGTATGCAAATTAATCCCAACCAAGATGGCTGTGGCCACAGAACAAGCAGGAGGCTTGGGTTTACCTGGCAATGGGAGAAGCCAAGCTTTCCACACACCCTGGCGGGCCCAGGCCTCCACTCAAGGCTACACAGTTTCAATTATAGAAGATAAATAAATTCTAACAAAAATGGTTGCAGCCATGGATCAAGCAGGAGGCTTGGCTCTGCTACAGGCTACAAAGTTTCAGTTATAGAAGATAAATAAATCCTAGATACCAGGGCCTCTGCTTGGGTCAAGGGGGTGTGGCCAGTCTGCAAACCACCACAGGCCCTTCACTCAGGCCACCTTATACCCCAAAGGAACCCTCACTCTTATCCACACCCTTCAGGGCAAACCAGCTGGCTCCCATACATTCACCAGGCTTCTATCTATCCAATAAAAGAATAATATGCAAATTGACTGTCACTCCCAACACACATTCCTCTATGTAGTCAACATCCTGCCCCCATGTGGACACAAGATGGCCGCCACAAGATGGCCAGCAGGGCAGAACAGTTGGGAGGGACCAGGCCTGCAAGGGAGGGCAGTTGGGGGTGACAAGGGTGGCAGAGGAGGGATTTTGGGGGTGACTGGGCCTTCAGGGAAGGGTAATTGGGAGACACCCAGGCCTGCAGGGGAGGGCAGTTAGGGGCAAACAGGTTGGCATGGGAGCAGTTAAGCATTAATCAGACTGGCAGGGGAGTGGTTAGGGGTGATCAGGCTGGCAGGAAGAAGCAGTTAGGGGCAATCAGGAAGGCAGGCAGGCAAGCAGTTGGGAGCCAGCAGTCCTGGATTGTGAGAGGGATGTCCGATTGCCCATTTAGGCCTTATCCGGGCAGTTAGACATCCCTCGAGGGGTCTCAGATTGGAAAAGGTGCAGGCTGGGCTGAGGGACAGCCCCCGCTCTATGCATGAATTTCATGCACTGGGCCTCTAGTATTTAAAAAAAGTCACAATGCAATTGTAAACCTACTTTTGCCAACCCTATATGTTAATCTATTAAGCTTTCTTTAGTCAATAATCGAATCAAGATCAGTTACTCAGCTTTTCTTTTATGGGTCAGAAACATACATCTCAGGGGGGGGGGGAAACTATATATTTCCACATTCCTTAAGAGATAACCAATTCTTCTTCTAAAAGTTTGTGTAGAGGACAATCTGACAGTTTGTTGTGGGTCCAATATTTAAAGCATCAGAGAGGCTTTCTTTTCTTTCTTGCTTTTTTTTTTCCTTTTCTTTTTTTTTGGTTATCAGTATGTTCTCATTGTTTCTTTTATTGTTTAAAGTATAACATATGTCTCCTTTTTCCTGATTGACCACCCCCCGCCGCCCTGCCACTCCTACCCCTAAGAATAGAACCCCACTGTCCCAATGTCTGTGTCCATTGGTTATGCTAACATACATGCATATAAGTCCTTTGGTTGATCTCTAACTCCCTGTCCCCTGCCTCTTATCTCTGGATCTATTTTTATTTATCAGTTTATGTTCATCATTATATCCCACATATGAGTAATATCATGTGATATTTTGCTTAGCATAATCTTCCGACTGGCTTATTTTGCTTAGCATAATGCTCTCCAGTTCCATCCATGGTGTCGGGAATGGTAAAAGTTCCTTATTTTTTATAGCAGCATAGTACTCCATTTGTAGATGTACCAGTTTTTTAATCCACTCATCTGCTGATGGCACTTAGGTTGTTTCCAAATCTTAGCTATTATAAATTGTGCTGCTATGAGCATAGGGGTGCATATATTTTTTTCTGATTGGTGTTCCCGGTCTCTTGGGATATACAGAGAGGCTTTCTTGATATCTGCCCCAAACTTTGCTCTTGACAGGTAAAGAAAGAATTCTGAATGGCGAAGGTAAAGATAGAGTCTCGTATTTCAATGTTCAGTTCTGGGTTTCTCTCTCTTCAAAAGCTTTTGATCTTTAAGTTGCATTTTTTTTTCTTTGTCTTCCCTCCCCACATTTCCCTCCCAAACCCCCCCCCCCCCGGCCTATACACACACACACACACACACACACACACACACACACATCAACCTTAAAGCTGAGTCACTATAGTCCCATGATAGGGGCTCTCCTGGCAGTTGTCCTTTGAAATAAATCGCTTGTCAGTATAACTGTTAATAAGGGAACACAAGCCAAAATGTAAGCCTTTTTATTACTCCAAAAATGCAGCCTTAATTATAAAAGTGTGAGTAACGGTCCTTTGGCTGACTCGCCCTCTGGCTGAGATTGGCAAGGCATCATGGTCCTGCCACAAGCTGTAATTTACAGAACTGTAAACTTCCCTTTCCTCCATTTCCTCCTCCTTAGCCATCCCATCAACCACCTCAGTTTTTAAATATAAAGCTGTCCTTTTTGGTCATGGTACATGGCTAGTTATAGTAAGACTCTCTTGATTCTCAGCCAGATTCTGATGATTTTTTTAAAGGTACCAGTTAAGAATGTCATAAGTTAAGAATAGAGAAAAATTTTCTTGCTCCCTTTCCCATAAGTACAAAAATAAAGTTAAGAAGTTCCTTTATTTCTCATCCCCACAAAATTATATTTTGCTTCAAATAGCTCTTCTTCCTAAAGCTTGAAATCAGTAGCCAATATTTATCTATCATGCATTTTTTTTCTGAACATGTGTTCTTTGGTGGGTATCGCACTGCAGTGAATTTAAAAAAAGATTGAGCCTGGTTGGTGTGAGTGTCACTCCAACTGCCAAGTGTGTGAAACCTAATTATATACTTGGGGACCAGAGAAATGACCACCTGGTAAATCTAAGGACACTCACTGTAAGCGAGACTTCAGCCAGGGCTTCATTTATTATCAGATCTATACTCATGTGTCCTCTTAAAGGGGGCATGATTATGCTTTATGTCTCTGGATGTCAGTGTAAACTTGGACCCCAACAAGACCTCACAATGTCTGGTTATTACTTTTCCTCAATACACTGTTACTCGAGTAAATAGTGGTAGGTCTCTGGGGAAAGATTAGAGTAAGCATTACAGTGTATACTTGCCATAATAGGGTGTGTGTTTGTGTGTGTGTGTGTGTGTATGTGTGCACGCATAGAGAACCAGGCTCTTTTACCATGTAAAGAACTAGGTTGTAACTCCAGAAAAAAAATAGATTATGAAAAAATATATTACCTTACCTGATTCTATATGAAACAATACTGACAGTCATTACATGTAAAACAAAAAGTTATTATTTCAGCCGAAGAAAATGATATCAGTATAATGATAGAGTGAAGGAGTAGATGTAGGGTCAGGGTATTGCCTATGAGTTGCCACATCAGCTGGCCCTTTCAGTAAGCCATTCCAACACTCAGTCAACTCTCTTGTGTGCTGGCTCATCATGAGGAGGTTAAGCCACTTCTGCACATTCATAAGGTTTAGAATAGCCTGGAGAGTCAAAATCTATAGGAGCATCTCCCAGATGTCCTCATCTCATGTGTCTGGAACTTAGGTTTGTCCAGCCAGAACAATGACTACCTTGCTTAAGTTTCCAACCATCTTTGAAGTTTATCCAGTCAGAACATCAAATTCTAAACTTGATCTTCAGCCTTTTCTGTGAGTCCATTGCATGAGATGAAGGCTTCTTTGAAAGCTACCAAAGAGAACTTCGGCTTTTACATTTACTTTTGAATTTCTTGATTGTCTTCAACTTTTCATTATCAATCTGTAGTTTCACTGCAATTTAGAAAAAAAAAACACCCAATTCTACTATTATTGTATTTTTCATCTCTCTCTCCTACTCTCTCTCCCCCTCTCCCCCCCCCCAAACACACATTTCAAATTTCTTAATCACCTTATTGACCATTGCATTTTTCTTTGCAGCCATATCCTGGCTCATTACCCATGAACACTTTATCAATTGGCCTGCTACCTTGTTCCAGAGCTGACTGCACACTAACTGGCACTAGGAATTGATTCCTAAGCCGCCTCCTACACCCACCTATTGCCTGCTTTTTTTGGATCACTTCTGACACCAATCATTACAGGCTGGATTCCCTAGAAAACAGATGTGACCTTGACTGGGGAATAAAAATTTTATGGGACAGAACACTTGTAAAATGAAGGGATGGGCATAAGATTAGGCATAATAAGAGTCAGATCACAATGCAGATGTGACAAAACTCTGTCAACCCAAAGAAAGTCCCAGAGTGGAACTGCAAGACAAATCCTGCAGAGAGCCAGGCTCTTTTACCATCTTTTCATGTGGTCATAAGCTAGAGTTGCCAGAGGAGAGTATGAGCTCAGCCCTCCTGCTTTGTTCAGTCATTCACTATAAGCTTCCCCGTGAAAAGGATAACCTTGATTTGAATGCTGATCTAGAATTCCAAAAAGAGTTAACTGTAGTGAGTCTTTCCTTAAAGGAGGAGCTGAGCCATGCTTTGTATCTGCCACTGCCTGGTTCTTATCCTGAGCTTATATTCTGGTGAGAGAAATACATGTAAGCATATGATTGCTATTCAATATGGTATGCAAAAATGTACAGAGGTCAACTCAAATTAGCTTAGGAGAGAATGGGTGGGATGGAGTGGGAATGAAGGCTCACCATAGGGTCTTGATCATTTTCCTGTCCCCCTAATCTGGCATGTCAACTTGAAACGTTGAAATAAGGCCCCTCTCTGCCATTGTGGTGTGTGTGGTTGACTTCTTCACCATGTCTTATCACAGGACTTTCAGGATCAAGAGAATCCTGGCAACAAAACAAGAGCAGAATCAGCCCATTCCCCAATGGATTCATTTGAAAACTGGTAATGCAATCAGGTACAACTGCAAGAGGAGACATTGGAGAAGAACCAAGCTATGTCTATAAAAGATGTGCATGAGATGGCTCACATAATTATACTGTATCCAGTTGCTTGCACCTTACTATATCACTAAAAGATCACTACTAGTTGGACAGCTGGGTGTGTCTTATTGGGAAATTATTGAAAGAATGATTTTTCTGTTTGTTAATATTTTTCTGCTGCTGTATGTTGGTTCAGTAATAAACATGAGATCTTTTTTAAAAAGAACAATTGAAATAAAACTATACTGTGTATAACATATGTATTTACAGAGGTTCAATTTATCTTTTAGTCCTAAATGAAAATAACTAAAGCAATGCTTGGCATCCTCCAACCACAAATGGTGAAGTAGTTAGCCAAAGTGAAAACTAATTTGATTTTTCATGGAGTTATAACAGAAAGCCAAGAAAATGTCTTAGTGCAGAATGCTCTATGCTTACTCAATTTGAAGAATTTAATAAATTTTCTAACAATCATCAAAAAGGTTTTTACCAAGAGACTATGCTTAGCATGGTCCTTGTAACTGAAAGAAACTTTATTGTGGAATATATTTGAAATTGGGATAGTTAATAAATCACTCTAACTTCTAGATTTATCATCATCTTGAAAAATTCAATCTATTCCTTCCGAATGCAACTGCTATAGTCATTATAAATCTACTTGAACTTTTTTCCTCCATTGGAATTTTTAAATTACAGGAAAACATACTTCAGTTGAAGAAAAAAGAAATAGTAACATATCATCTCTGCTTTAGAGGAAGAACATCAGTTTTGTGACTTCCCAAATGCTTCAATGGATATCTTCATTTCAATCTGGGCAACTTGCTCCTCCTTACAAGTGTAGAGTCATTATCCTTAAGGATTCAAATCCATTTACTGCATAGATAACAATTCTCTACAGTAATTTCTTTTACCATTTTGTAATTACAAATAGAACAAGGAGATAAGTGAACTCCATTGTTACTTAGCTACTATCACGATCGCTTTGAATTGAATGATTAGATCATTATAAAGGATTTCACCTAGAGTTTTTACAAAGAAATAATTCTCATTGTGGTCTTCCAGATAGGTTTTCCCTCCTTATTTATTGAATATTATATATATATATATATATATACATATATATATATATATATTCTATAAAAATATCTTTGGTTATAAATCTGTATACCTGAAGATTATTTTTAAAAATCTATCAAGTAATAATGGATGGATAATGGATTTCAGGATCTAAAAGATCTCAAATATTTGATATTTGCATGAGTTCGCTAAGAAAAAACTACTCACAAATGAACAATTCTGTCTTTTCTACAGTAATAGCATTATAAGACAGCCAGAAGCCAGAGTACTATGGCTAGTTTCCTCTGAGAAACCTGTAAGTCATGATACTCAAAAGAACTGCTCTTACAAGTACTTAGTCAATGCGATGGAAACCATCTATTATTTTCTTAATCATATATTCAATTATAGGATTCCTTGGCCTTGAATATTCTACTTGATTTTAATAGTGTTGCCTTTTCAAATGATGTGCAAGAAAACTACAGAGATTCTACAGATTCACATGTCCATCTGGGTTTGATTTAGTTAATCTATCAAGTACTTGTGTGCAATTTTTCAGACACATGGTTTTGCTTCTCTTCTTTTCAAGTAAGTTCTGTTTACTTAGGCATATGTTGCAAATTAGCTCTTAAAATTTTGCAAATGAAATAAAGAAATCCTTTATAGTAGAACTAAGTCTAATGTGAATTTCATTACTGATTCATAAGACAGACCAATCCCAGAATTTTATGTAAATTCTCAAAATATATTTTTTAAATTTAAAAACACTTTTCCCCTCCACTTTCTTGTTCCTTGGCATGTAGTGTTGCCACTTAATCTTTTGGGCATCTCAGATATCTGGAGAATGTTGATACATTCTTGGCCATAGAAAAGGTGGGTATCCTTAATCTTTTCCCAGTCTCTTCATCCCTCTATAAACCAAAACCCTACTGTGAAAAATAGTACTATTAACGCATCCACTTAAATGTCTAGTTGTAAGAATTTTATTAATTAGATTCATGGGTCAGTTCATTGACTTCACCATGAGGCAACATTAGTTTGTAGCATTTAAATTTATCCAGTTAACACATTTTAAAATGCTGCTGTGAGAATACATGTTATGAATAAAAAAATATATATCTTAATCATTTTGCAGAGAATATTGAGGGCTTTCTTTTCTTTTTAATCAATCAGTCTTATCAAAAAGGAATGGACTGTAAACATTTTTTAAATAGAATAAATTGTCTCTCAGTAAACTTCTCTGTTTTCCACCATCTACACACTTTGCTGATGACTTTTAAGTCTATGCCCCCCCACACACATTTCTCCAAAGTAGTCCAGCCTCTTATTTTCAACTATCTTCATTGTGACTTAACCTGGATATGACTAGAACTCATAATAATGATTCCAAGAGGAATCACATTATAACATGTCAAGAAAGATGGGAAGCTTACACTCGATACTCAAAGTGTGGCTGAGCATCAGCAGTGTTAGCCTAATCAGGGAGCTTCTTAGAAATGCAGAATCTCAGGGCCTATACCGGACATACTGAATCATGATCTACATTCTGACATGTTATTTTCCAACACCTTATAATTTGAGAAGCCCAGGATCAGATTGCATGAATTTTAGGGTCTGACAATTTTCCGTTTATTTTCTAGTTCTGTGACTAACAGGCTATGAGACCATGAGCAAATAAGTTAGCCTCTCTCTCTCAACTTCCTCATCTGTAAAATAAGAATAATGAGACTTATTTTAAAAAGTTGTTGCAAACAAATCTCCAAAAAAAGTGTTTTTGAATGTGAGAGGGAGAGAAATAAGTTAGCTATATAGACTATTAGGTGGAATAGTCAAATACTGACAATTTCATACAATTCAACCTGAGTAAATAAAGTAAGCTTTTAGTAAACTTTAGGTAATTGTCTGTGTTAGTATCCTATGGCTGTTGTAACCAACTATTATAAGCCTTCTGGCTTGTAATAATAATAATTTATCTCTCACAGTTCTGGAGGCCAGAAGTCTGAACACATGGTGTTGGCAGGATTGGTTCCTTCTGGAGGCTCTGAGGGAGAATATGTTCCATCCATCTGGCCTACCTTCTGATGACTGCCCACAGTCCTTGCCATTTTTTCGGCTTGTAGATGAATCACTCTAGCCTCTCCCTCCATCATCACATGGTCTTTGCCTCTCTGTGTCTCTGTGTGCCTTTCCCTCTTCTTATAAGGATAACAGTCATTCAACTTAGAGCCCACCCTAAATCCAGTATAACCTCCTCTCGAGATTCTATTTCCAAAAAGGTCACATTCTGAGATTCTGAATGAGAACATAAATTTTGGGAGGAGATACTATTCAACCCCACTACAGGACCCTTCCTTCCTCCCTCTATTTCAGTGATCTCAGTAACACCAACCCTAAAACCTCGAGGGTTATTTTTTACTTTTCACTCTCTCATATTTCTTCAATTCAGTTGTGTCTTAGTGATTCCTTTCTTTAAAATGTTTCTCAGCTTTTAGTAACATGGGGCAAGGCTAGTGTTTTAAAGCTAATCAAAAATAAAGCAGGGCATAACAGAACCAAGGCTAAAAAGGCTCCACCTTTAGGTGATAATGACTCCAACAGCACAGGGCTTGGTAGGCTTATAATATCTTTGTTAGCAAAAGGCACCCTTTCTTTGGGCCAAGCATTTCTGCTTTCAATACCCATTTACTCCCTCTAAACAGAATTGCTGTATCTAATATCTCCTACCGAGAAGAAAAAAGCATAACACTTTCTAGGCTTCTTTGGGTTCCAGAACACCATATGCCACACTGGTTCATTCTACTAACAAGGAGGGACAAAGTACTGCCATATTTAAGGAAGATCAAGAGCAAGGCAGGGCTCTGCAGTGGGTCTAGAATACAGCACTCTGCTGCTTGGACCATATGATCTGGCAAACATCATGGTGAGGGAGAGATCAGAGAAGAAAAAGAGATGTAGGGTAGAATTTATGACAAGCCCAGCTGTGAGAATGTCAGTGTAGACATTCTCCAGAGTTCTGAAGCAATACCATTCAATCTGCAATGGAGAAGTACATACACACACACCTTTTGAAAAAGTCTCTTAGGGTACTACTGAGCCATGGTAAAGAGAGGAATCATTGTGTATAAAACACCAAGTGTTATGAATCTCCAACAGGTTATGAATCTCTAACGTTCAACATGAGCTGGAGCCTGCTGAACCTGCCAAATTGTAAAGTCATGAGGGCTCAGCCGCAAGCCATCATAAAATGGAAACATACATCCAAACAGCACATCAGCAGGGCAAGAGGCCACAGCAAGCTGCATGAGCAGGGAGCCTAGACCCCCATGTTAACAGTTACAGTTTCATCAGCTTCTAACCCCCAGATCATACTTCTGGTTGTGTCAGGGAAAAGAGAAGGAGTCCTGTATGATCCAGTGAAAGAGGAAAAAATCCCCAAGTTTAGTTTATAGATAAATTGGCTCAGCATGTGCAAGCTAAAAGTTGTACAGCAGCTGTGTTACATTCCCACTCAAGAGTGACTTTGAGAGACAATTGCAAAGGAAAAGTCTTCTCAATGGGTACAGTATTACCAGTGCACATATTCACTTTCTGTGAAAGAAGAAGCAGCCTGAGATGGAATATATATGGACTCTGGGAGTACAAAGTGGCTTTTCTGGATAACTAGAGACCCAGAAGGAAAAAAATGGAAAGCTTGGAATTTAATCTTCAAAGCAAAGAATTCTAGGTTAGAGGAATGAGATAAGTATATGGAATTGCATTGAAGTATGTAGATAACCAAGTAGACAAAAGAAGTTGGCCCATTTATGTCAGCTAGCCTTTATCGGTGTCTACTGTGGTGTTGGCAAAATGCATACACAAAGTGGTCAGAGCAGCCGAAACAGAGATTATGCATGGACCCAATAGCATGGATTTACATTAACCAAAGCCAGTCTTGCTAATAATGTCCAATCACGTCTAATGTCCACTGTCCAACTTGCCAACACCAGAAACCAATGCTAAGTACACCCCTGAAGTGGCAGTGTTTCTTAAGAACAACAGCTAGCCACTTGATAGCAAGCTGGCTTCATTGGGAACCTCCCACCTTAGAAATTCTAGCAGTTTCTTTTCTTCTCACAGAAGACACTTGTTTCTGGTGTGAGTTTGTCTTTCATGCCTTCAGGGAAGCACCACTATCTGGGAATCTATGGCATGCCTGATCTCTGATATGGAATTCCACATAACATAACATCTAACCAGAGAACTCACCCTCTCAGAACAGAGCAGCAAACAAGTGAGCTCATGACCCACCCCAGTAGTCATATCATATACTATTTCAACCACATTACCTGGAGGCTGCCAGCCTGTTAGGGTAATGGGCAGTCTGCTGATGGAGCAGCTGAAGCATCAGCTCAAAAGGAATGTTTTTTGAAATTATAACACCATCTTCTAATGCACATTACACTTACTGAAACAGATACCTCTCTATGGCACCATGTTCCCATCAGATAGAACACATGGGTCTGGAACCAAGTGATAGAAGTAGAATTGATACTTCCAATGATTTACTAGAGTATTCTGTAGATTCCTGTCTCCCACCACTCTAGGCTCTGCAGGATGAAAAACCCTTGCTCTCAAAAGGGACATGTACTCTGCAGGGGACACAGCAAGAATCTCATTGAAGTACAGGCTACAGCTGCCCTCCTGAGCACTTTGGAGACCTTTGTTTTCAGGAACCAGCAAGCAAGAAGAGGCGTCACCATCTTGTCACAAGTGATTGACCATGAACAACATGAGAAGACAGCTTCCTGGTACACAATAAAGACTAGGGAAAATATGTGTGGCACTCAAGCCACCCCATGAGTATTTCTTGGTACTCTTGGCTCACATGAGTGGGTACATGCAACAAGCCTGCCTAGAGAAGTTTATGTTTAATAGGAAGTCTGGCTCTTCACAAAAAGTGCCAAGGCAAATCTAGATGGAGAAAGAAATCTAGAATGGAGAGTGGAGGAGGGAGATGATGAGCACAAGTGTGGCCTTGAGACCAACTGCAGAGATAGGAGCTCAGTTTTGTCTCACTAACCTCCCTCTATCCAAGTGAGTCCACCAGAGCCTGTGAGGAGCTGTTTCCAAATATCACGAAGTAGATGTGTGTGGCACAAGTGGTGAACTGTGGCAGACAGGGAGTTGTGCTGCTCAGCCCCACCTTGCTGACCCTGGAGAAAGGTGGTTACCTGACAGAGACCAGCTGGTAGGTAGCTAATTCAGGATTCACCTCAGCATTCAAGCTGCTGTCAGGCTTTCTTCAGAGAAGACACTGGTTAGTGACTGGGCAAGCCAATGGTAAAAGAGGTCAGGATCTTCTTGGGGTGGTCCTAGCCAATAACTGAGGCACAAGGGCTTAGCCCTTTACATAAAACATGGGCCTCCTGCAGTGGCCAATCTGCTCTGGAACATCCTACTGAGCTGGCTGAGACACTGTCAGGTCTTTATCTCACCTCTCTGTTCAGTCCTGCCTCTTCCATTTCTCTCCAGCAAAAGTTTTTGCACTCTGAATTCCATCTCAATTTCTGCTCTCTAGAGAACCCAACAGCCATTTTTGAAAACAGATTACCTAAACACAGTGCCTGGAACATAATAGGTACTCAAGAAATATTTGGCATACAGGGCTGCATTATCTGCTGCATTCTATGATAAACTATGTGCTTAGTCATGGTCAACTAACATGGCAGATACAAAATACATTCTTGTCTTCTTTTTTACTTTTTTTTTTTTCCTAATCCACAGAACTTTTAGGGACTTGAATGCAGTAAGGATGATGATGTTTTTGTTGGCTTTTTATTCGTTAAAAATGAGACACGATCGAAGTCTTCTAAGTCTTTTGCTGTTTTCTGAGGCAGAAAATTTTCCATGCTGGGAAAAGAAGACAAATTTGTATTTATATCACAAGGAATGCTCACTAAATATTTCTTTCAGATGACTAAAGATGTGTTCATCAGAGCCAGTCAAATTTGAGATGCTACCCATAAGGATAAGGCCGCTGAAACAGCCCATCAGCCCCAAAACCACATAAAAGCCTTCAATGCAACTCTGAAGCCACCCACATAGCCACTGCCAAGCAATCAGTCAAGGCCAGAGGCAGGAACTAACTCATGTGGTGGCTAAAAGACTATTTGAAGAGGTTGGCAAAAGCTTGTCCATTTTATGAGGGGAACTTTAGGACGAGAAAAAAAATGATTTATATCAGCTGCCCCCACTGTGAATCAAATTTCCTGTGTCACTGTGTAGATGGCTCTGCAGCTATATATAATGCTTTGCTCCAGAGAACTAATAAAAATAGCACCATCCAAATGCACGCCATAGAATGAGAGCAATTCCAGTAGTGCCTCTAGATAGATGAGAATGGTCTCCAGGTCAAAGAGGTATTTAAAAGGAAAGAACTCAAGCCAATTGTTTTATCTCAGAAATGGGAAGAAATGCCTCCATAAATTTTCTTTAAGCACATCAGTGATGAAGTGAGTGAAAAGCTGGCCTCTGTACTAAAAGCCTGACACATTCTCCACAACAATCTCACCCTGGGGTCGCAATGTAGTTTATCTTGTAAAACAGAATCAAAATTGGAGGAAGCTTCCATTCCTCCAATCCGCTAAACACTTTCTACTCCTACTGGAAGTCTCACAATCATTTCTGAGTGTGAATTTTGGAGTGACTTGTAGCATTGTTTGAGTCATGCATTAGGCAAAGCCCCAAGGAGGCTGCCAAGACTTATACCTGCCTCTTAGCTTAGCCAATCCACCAATCTTCAACTTCTTTGTTGTGCAGTTAGTAGTTGTACTGAAGCCTCTAATGGTTTGTGATTGAAAATAATTGCAATTGAAGTTCAGGGCTAGAAACTTCACTTGAGACATGAAACATGTGTATAAGTAAGCTATTCATTATACCATTTTAAGAGACATGGAGTGATTGGGTATTCTTCTACCATTCCATTTATATTCAACTTAAAGTACAGCAATTTTCCTTGTGCAGAATTTCTTTACCCCTTTGTTTTATCAGACTTTAAGAGGCTCATTTAATAGAAGGGACCCTTAAGCATACAAAGCATAATTGACTTAATCTAAAGAAAATGTTCCAGTGGATGTTTGTAATTTGTTTATACTCAACACAAACAAACACCCAGTTTGTTGGCAAATTAAACAACTATTACCATATGTCTGAAATAATTCTAGGGATAGAGAGTGAATTTTTAAAGTAAATTT
>PVJN01039750.1:0-19643 GCA_004026805.1 Lasiurus borealis
ACTTGTAAGTCTATTTCTTTTACCAGATGTGGGAAGTTTTCAGTCATTATTTCTTTAAATAGGTTTTCAGTATCTTGCTCTCTCTCTTCTTCTGGCACCCCCACAATTCTGATGTTGGTATGCTTGAAGCTGTCCCAGAGGCTCCTTACATTATCTTCACATTTTTGGATTCTTTTTTCTTCTTGCTTTTCCAGTTGAGTGTTTTCTGATTCTTTATATTTCAAATTTTTGACATGATTCTTGCCTTCCTCTAGTCTGCTATTAGGTCTCTGTATAATATTTTTTATTTCAGTCAGTGTATGTTTAATTTCTAGTTGGTTCTTTTTCATCTCCTCTTGGGTCTTGCTAACTTTATCCATCTTTTCTAGGATATTCTTGAAAAACCTTATAAGCATGGTTTTGAACTCTATGTCCAGTCATTTGTTTTCCTCCATTTCTTTTGTTTGTGATCTCTTCCTTTGTCTCGGCATTTTCACTATGCCGGGAGAATTTCTGTGTTGGATTCAGCCTTATGATACTAGACTTGCAAAACTGCAAAAGCCTCTCTGTTGAGCGTGGGATGGGTGGAGTCTGAGGGCTTAACTGACCGCCTTGCCTTCCAATCGGCCCCGCCCTCCACAGCCCCTGAGTCTCATGTGACTGGGTAATCGCTGTAGTGGTCCCTGTGTGCTCACACGCTCTCGCAGTGCTGCTAGGCTGCTGCCTTTCCGGCTCCCTTGAGCTCTGGGACCATATGAATCTGGGTCCCCAGGGTTTCACCTGAATCTGGGGTTTAGTGGAGTTAGAAGTGGTGCAGTTGGGATGCTTTGTCTCCCACCCTCTTGTGAAAGCCAGTAGCACAATCAGCAGTCAGTCTTCTGCAAGCAGTGCTGTGCGCGTCGCCTGACTTCTGCCCTTTTGCAACTCCCCTAAATTTCCACGCACCTCTCCCTTTTCACAGTCCAAACTCCCCCCGTATGAGTTTCGGCTGGACCTGGCATTCAGTGCTGTAGGATAAGGGGTTCAATGCCATTGGGAGTCTCCATCTCCCTCCTGCCAGAGAAAGCCAGCCAGGTACTCTGATACCTGCTCTCTCCACATGCGCATCTCTGTACCTCAGCTTTTTGCAGCTCCTCTGGGTCTCCATGAGCCCTTCTCTTTCCTTCTAGTTATAAAATTTCCACTCAGCCAGCTTTCCTGTGGTTCTGGGTGATGTCCGTTCTGTCTTTTAGTTGTAGTTTTGAAATTGTTGTGTGAGGCAGCAGTGTAGGTGTTTGCCTATGCCGCCATCTTGGTTACTCTCCTGGATATTCAATGGTGATCTACTAATAGTATAGCAAAAAATGCCAAAAAAAAAAAAAATCATACAAGGCTTCCAGTTGTATACAACTGTGAACAGAATAGAACTGATGGGAACTCTGAGGCGGAAATTATAGGTTTATGTCCCAGTGTCACCTGGGCTATGCAATAACACTGTGCTCATGCAGCATCCATTTGTTAATACAAACATGGAAATGGACTATATTTATATGGACATTTTCAAGTCCAAGACGAATTTGAAATGCCAATCCTTCAAAGGGGATGAACAAATTATATCATTATGCCCATTGGAGAGATTCGATTTGGATCACTCACTGAGTTTTGAACTATTTTGAAGGGGCCATTTCTAGATCCTTATGGCCTTTATCTCAGATATAATCACTTGCTAGTTTTATCAGATCAGAAACTCTAAGCTGAATCCACGCGAGGAAATGTACATCTCAGAGACCTATCACCCAAATACTATGACTTAAGTTAGACTTCATAGTAAGAAACAATAACTTGCATTTTGTAAGATGTGTGCCTTTTTAACAAACTTTTAGGTAAGTTTATTTGCATTTTCATATAAAGTTTGTAGCCATTCATTCACTTTAAATTCCAGGGTCTTGGTTTTGACATCTGTTGTTTGTGGCTTTCAACTTAAACATACTCTCCAAAAGGAATCCAGGCCATGCCTCATCAAAGCTGTGGACAGCATTTTTCTGTTCTTGCCACATATGCTCTATTTTAAGGTAGAAGGAGGGATAGAAACTTAAGGACTTGGATACCTGATCACCCTACAGTGCATGAAACTTTTTTCAGATTATATTTTGGTAGGACTTCATCCAGGTTAGCTATAGAGTAAAGGAATTTTAGAGAAGGAAGGAACCCTGGGGGGTAAGAGGGGGGGGGTCTAGGACTCAAGTATGGCCAACCCAACCTACTTGGTTTTATAAATTCTCCCAGAGAATGTAAGAGACCTGTCCAATGTTACATCAGCATATAGCATGACCCCTGCCTTATATTGCGTAGGACATTTGGGAAGGATGTACCATGTGCATGTGAAGGGGCAAACTTGCAGGTCAGACCAACCCATATTACAATCCCTGCCAAACTCATAGCAACCTTGAATGAGTTGCTCAGTCTCTCCAAAATGCTGACAAACTTCTGTGTCTTCCATGAGAGATACCAGGTTGTAACATGGATTATGCATAGTCCATAGGTCATCGGACATAGAAAATAATAGAAGAACACCGCAGTTATATAAATTCTCTAGGTGGTATTGCAATGCACAGTGACAATAACCTGCTCTAATTAGCTTAAAGTTAAATTTGAATGGGGTTTTATCAAGAAACTCCAGGCTGTTGAGATTATATTCATGAACCTCATTCGTTGCACAGGGCACACCATTGAACCCTCACTTGTATCCTTAAAGGGCCACGACGCTCTGACAGAGGTCTGTGGATGTGAAAAGGGGGATGATCTCTGGCGCCCATCTGCAGGGCAAATGACCAAATTACAGATACGCCATACAGGGCTGAAAATTTAAAGAAACCGGCCCTCTTGATTTATCCTTTTTTTTTATTATTATTCATTGAACCTGACTCTGGTCATATTAAAATCACATGTTGACATTTTCAGTGACTAAGCTATCACTTTAAACAGAAACAAATGTAACAAAAATCCTGTGTCATGCTCTTCTTCGTTAGAATTTAATGGGTACAGTTAGTTGAGTTCTGCACATAAGAACTCTGAACCTGAGCCCCAAACACTGGTTTTGCAAAGCAGAGCCAATAAGATGCCAACCCCCCGGTTGCGGCCAACTGGCACTGCAGTCGCCGTTTTCGGCTGATAGGCAAATTGCACTTCGATCAGGGAGAAAGCCAAGTCCCCGAAGGTTCTCTCAGAGCATTCCAAACAGCAAAAGCTCCATCGTTCCGATAAGGGGCCTCTTACTCAGAGCCTTCCTGTAAATAAATCATCGAAAACACATCCAGGCAGCCACCACTCTTATTGGAGCAAAGATTTCAAACGGTGCTTATAGTTCCTCAAAAAAAAAGTGCTTAAAAGTTAAAAGAACTTTTATCTCCGCTGCCAAAGTGGGTCCCTTCATTCAAATGCTGTATCATTTCAAGATGTCTGGGAAGCCGATGCCAGGATGGAATCTTCGCAAGGGTTGTGGGGAGAAACACCTGGGAAAAAGGGAGGGGAGAGGGATGCAGGCCTGGCACCTGTGTAAGGAGCTGGGCAGGAAGGATGATCGGACTGTGATGTGCCTCTAGCGGTCCATGGGGAGCCCCTGAGCACAGATTGCCCTTTAGGGGGGTCTGGTGTCAGGCAGAAATGGACCAGCTCTTGCAGCCGGTTGCTGGTTGGGGGCAGCGTGGAGCAGCCTGGGCAGGATATTATGGCGGATCCAAAGGTGTGGCCCTAGAGCAGTGGTTCTCAACCTGTGGGTCGCGACCCCTTTGGGGGGTCAAACAACACTTTCACAGGGGTCGCCTAAGACCATCGGAAAACATGGGTATTTACATTATAATTGATAACAATAGCAAAATTACAGTTATGAAGTATGGTTGGGGGTCACCACAACATGAGGAACTGTATTAAAGGGTCGCATCATTAGAAAAGTTGAGAACCAGCACTTACAGGGAGTTCTCTGAAAGAGAGATCTGACCCCTGTGTCTCCATGGTAGCCACAGATGTCTTCCTAAAATGATGCCCACAAAGGTTCTGTAACCGGCCAAAACCGGTTTGGCTCAGTGGATAGAGTGGCGGCCTGCAGACTGAAAGGTCCCAGGTTTCATTCCCATCAAGGGAATGTATCTTGGTGGTGGGTACATCCCCAGTGCGGGTGTACAGGAGGCAGCTGATCAATGTTTCTCTCTCATCGATGTTTCTAGATCTCTATCCCTGTCCCTTCCTCTCTGTAAAAAAATCAATAAGATATATTTTTTTAAAAAGGTTCTCTAACTGGACTCCCTAGAAAGATAGGAGGGTTAGTTAAGAAGGATTGAAACAGGAATCGCATGCCATTTATGGCATGCAGGGTGATACACAATGAAGTACAGACAGTAGCTGAACCTGGGACTCGGTAAAACCTTCGGCCTAGCAGCACTTCCATGCTGGCTTTTGCTGTGGTTAAGTTCAGATTTCCTTCTTGGCTCTTTCATAGCTCAGAGTTTGGTCATCCTCTTCATCTGAATTTCATGCAGTTCTAGATTGAATGGCTTTTCCATCAAACAACTGACCATATGACTCATAATGCTACAACATGTATCAGCATAAAAATTCTTATTTCATGAACCGTGGCTCTGTACATGTCTCTATAACTTGATGACTCTTCATTTTAAAAAAATATATATTTTATTGATTTTTTTTTACAGAGATGAAGGGAGAGGGAGAGAGAGCTAGAAACATCGATGAGAGAGAAACATCTATCAGCTGCCTCCTGCACACCCTCTACTGGGGATGTGCCTGCAACCAAGGTACATGCTCTTGACCAGAATTGAACCTGGGACCCTTCAGTCTGCAGGCCGACGCTCTATCCACTTGAGCCAAACCGGTTTCGGCTGATGACTCTTCTTTATCTCACAGAATTTACGAGGATTCTTCTTCCTCCTTTGACAATCATGGTCGTGGGGGAATGGAGATGACAATGATTGACAAAGCTCCTCTGTTTCTGAGCTGCTCTGTCCTTCCACACAGGGGCAGGGGGGTCCTCACTTGGGGAGGAAAAGTAACTTTAGGGGTTGACTGAGAGGAAGCCAAACAGGGCCTGTTACGTGTTGCTTCTGTGGAATGCCGCTTCGGCTCTCCCTGCAATGGCCCAGAAGTGTTTCTATAAATGTCATAACGAAGTGTAAACTCCTCCAGCATGGCCCCAGGCCTCTGGCCAGCATATCCAGAATTTATATTTTTCAAAGAATCATCTCAAGCTTCCAATGCAAACCTTTATTACGATAAATGCAAACTTGGGTAGAAATCCGGATAATAAAGCACTTCATATGTAGAGCGTTCAAGCAGCATTTATGTCTTCTTTGAAATCCATTTGGGAAGCAGTAACTAGTTTTTCCTAAGTAAAATCTGTGCTTGGGTGAATTAACAAAGTACACACAGGCCATCTTCTGAGTTAAATATTTTTACTATGATAGCATAATCTAACCTTAAACCTAGAATTGTAGCCAAGTTTGACTGCCTGCCACCATAAAACCCTAACTGGCCGGTATGGCTCAGTTGGTTGAACATCACCCATGCACCAAGAGGTCTCTGGTTCAATTCCTAGTCAGGGTACATGCCCAGGTGGTGAGCTCAATGCCCAGTAGGGGGAGTATGGGAGGCAGCCAATGGATGTGTCTCTCTCTCTCATCGATGTTTCTCTCTTCCTCTCCCTTCCTCTCTCTCTCAAATCAATAAAAACATGCTTTTAATAAAACAAACAAACAAACAAAAACACAAACTCATGAGTTAGATGCTGGTGAAAAAAGGAAAGAGGTTTATTCAAATGCTAGTCACCTGAGGAGATCAAGGACTCTATCTCAACATCAGAGTGTAGGCAGAGGCTTTTATAAGAAGGGAGAGGGAAAGTCAAAGAAAGCAATCAGAGGCTGAAAAGTGCTCTGTGTGCAGACCTGCACAGTCCATTCCGAGAAAGATCTCAAAACTGGTCACATGATGGTCCGGACAGGGTCATCCTGGTCTCTGTCACCCTGGTTCTATGTCATATAGGTTTTCTGCTTAATGGTCAGCAAATCTCCTGCAGCTGGGATGACTGAAGGTCGGAGTCTGCATCTCCTAAAGATGTAGTTTCTAGGGGTTCTTCTATAAGCATGCTGTTTATCTACCAGCTCCGCATTATCAGAATCAATATTTACAGAAACAGTGTCAAAAGAATAGCGGGGTGCCGAGACTGGTTTGGCTCAGTGGGTAGAGCATCGGCTTGTGGACTGAGGGGTCCCAGGTTCGATTCCGGTCGGGGGCATGTACCTTGCTTGCGGGCACATCTCCACTGTGGGGCGTGCAGGAGGCGGCTGATCGATGTCTCTCTCTCATCGATGTTTCTGACTTTCTATCTCTCTCCCTTCCTCTCTGTAAAAAATCAATAAAAATATATTTAAAAAAAAAAAGAATAGTGGGGTGGTTTACAATTTCCCACTTTTCCACCAGGTGCCAAGAATTCTGACAACTCATCCACGGGAGAGAAGGCATGACTTCACCCGAGCTTACGCTGTAATACTCTGCCAAGCACTGAGACTGGGGCCAGCAGTCAAAAAAAATAAATTGATCCATAGTAAGAATTGGAATAGTGACTAGCCTTATTACGCTTTGAACTCCTTCCTCAAAGCATACAGATCACTTGGGTTCGTATGAACAAAAGGGAGGCCTTGTGGGGATTATAACTTGTGGCTCCTTTTTGTTTAGATGGTATTAGGACATCTCAAGAAAAGGTGGGTTAATAATGATGTAAGCATTTAATGTAAACGATTCTTCTGGAAAGAAAAGCTTTCTAATCTGTGGCTTCGTGTTGTTCATGGAAGATAGCTTTCAGCCTCGGTCTGCTCCAAGGGGCTCTCCCAGCATGTAAACTACACAGCTTGGCCACACTACCTGTTTCTTAAACGGAAGCAGATGTATTCCCTTCGTCTTTATAGAATCGTTGCTGTTTTAACATTACAGGAGTTGTCCCTGTTCGTTGAAAAAAATCCAATAAAACAAAACTATACAAACAGTGAATTTCCCTTCACTTATATGATTTAGCAAACTGTTGTGAGTTTATTTATAAGTATAAACCTTAAAAGTAGAATTCCTAGGTAAAAGGATACGTGAATTTAGATTTTTTACAGATAGGCCAAATTGTCCTGAAAATAAATTTTACTTATTTATATTCTCAATGGACATTAAATAAGGATGTCTTTGTCCCCATACCTTAACAGATAATGTATATTATTGACTTGTTTTATCTTTTCCAATCTAACAGATGTTTTAAAAAGGTCATAATGAATCAATTAGAGATGCTACCTCATTTCACATTATACAGTGTATGCGTTTTTAGAATGTGGCTCATGAACCAAATTATTGGAAAGCAAAATGTATATCTAATCTATTAGAGCAACTTATATCCAGCACTTCCTAAAGCTCAGAACTTTAGTATCCTGCAAACATTCAACTTCTAAGGTCCACAAAGGTTTATTGGGCACATCCACACACAGTTCATGTTCCTAGTTTAAAAGAAAACTAGAGAGGAAAAGATAAGTATCAAATCTTTGTTCTTTCATTTTTACTTCTCCCACTTTCCAAATTTTTCAATCCCTAGGGGAAACCACCATTAATAATTCAATATAATTTTTACAAATATTTTAAAGATATTCATATATTACATATAAAATGTGCAAGAGTTGAACAGGCACCTCCAAAAGAGGAGATACACATGACCAATAATATGAAAAGATGTTCAACTTCCTTAGACATCAGGAAAACGCCAATTTAAATCACAACGGAGGACATCTCCACAGGCACCAGAGGGGCTAAACCAAGACCTGAAAATGCCAAGTTGGAGACAAGACTTGAAAAATGCCAAGTGTTGGTGAGGCTGTGAGGACTCAGAACTCTCATACCTGGCTTGCAGAAGTGCACATTCATACCATCACCTTTGCACACTTTGTCTTTCGTACACAATAAAAATGTGTACAAATGCTCACCAAGAGACATGTGCAGAATGTCCATGGGAGAACTATGTGAAACAATAAAAGACTTCAATCTACCCAAATGCCCACAAATAGCAGCATTTATGCTATCAGACTGTTGGTGTCTTCTAGATATAAATTTTAAATATATTTAACAATGTATTATTTTCCTTTTAGCTTCATCTTCAATACTGAGTCATGAGATGGTCTTTAAAAATTAAATTCAACTTTTTAATTTTTTTTTAATTTCATAAATCTTTATTGTTCAGATTATTACAATTGTTCCTCTTTTTTCCCCCTAGTTCCCCTCCACCCGGTTCCCACCCCACCCTCTGCCCTTACCTTCCCCGCACTGTCCTCATTTATAGGTGTACGATTTTTGTCCAGTCTCTTCCTGCACCCCTCACACTCCTTTCCCCTCCAATAATTGTCAGTCCACTTCCTTTCTTGGCCCCTAATTCTATTATATTCACCAGTTTATTCTGTTCCTCAGATTTCTTATTCACTGGATTCACAAATGATAGGCATGCATTTGTTGTTCATAATTTTTATCTTTATCTTTTTCTTCTTCTTCCTCTTCTTAAAGAATAGCTTTCAACATTTCATATAATATTGGTTTGATAGTGATGAACTCCTAGCTTTTTCTTATCTTTGAAGCTCTTTATCTGCCCTTTAATTCTGAATAATAGCTTTGCTGGGTCGAGTAATCTTGGTTGTAGGTTCTTGCTATTCATCACTTGAAATATTTCTTGCCACTCCCATCTGGCCTGCATAGTTTCTGTTGAGAAGTCAGCTGACAATTGTATGGGTGCTCCATGTAGGTAATTAACTGTTTTTCTCTTGCTGCTTTTAATATTCTCTCTTTGTCTTTTACTCTTGGCATTTTAATTATGATGTGTCTGGGTGTGGTCCTCTTTGGAAACCTTCAAATAGGTTTTCAGTATCTTGCTCTCTCTCTTCTTCTGGCACCCCCATAATTCTGATGTTGGTGTGCTTGAGGTTATCCCAGAAGCTCCTTACACTATCTTCACATTTTTGGATTCTTTTTTCTTTTTTCTTTTCCGGTTGGGTGTTTTTTGCTTCTTTATATTTCAAATCTGGACTTGATTCTTGCATTCCTCTAGTCTGCTGTTAGGTCTCTGTATAATATTTTTTGTTTCAGTCAGTGTATGTTTAATTTCTACTTGGTCCTTTTTTATATCCTCAAGGGTCTCATTAAATTTATAGGCCTTTTCTAGGAAATTCTTGAAAAACCTTAAAACCGTGGTTTTGAACTCTATATCCAGTCATTTGCTTTCCTCCAGTTCTTTCATTTGTGACTGTTTCTTTGTCTCTGAATTTTCACTGCTTCCTTGAGTTGGTAGAGTAGCTTTCTTTGTGTGGTAAGTGTCCTATTGGGTCCAGTGGCTCAGCCTCCCCCAGTTACCTGAGGTAGACATTTTTGATGCACCCATTTGTGGACTCTGTGCACAGACTTATTGTAGTTAAGTCTTGATTATTATTGTTATTATTGGGAGGAATTGACCTCCAGGCTGATTGGCTGGGAGGATAAGCTGTGTCTATGCTGGGAGAACTTCTGTGCTAGAGACACCCTTATGAGACAAAACTTGCAAAATTGCAAAAGCCTCTGTGCTCAGCTTGGATGGGGTGGAGTTTCAGGTCGGAGCAGACAGCCTTGGCTTCCCATTAGCCCTGCCTTATGAGGCTCCTGGGTCTCAGTGTCCCTTGGTAATCGCTGCAAGCACCTCTGAGAGAAAGCCACCCTCAATTTTCGCCTGCTGTCAGACAGTCCAATTCCTCCCCAAATAATTTGGGTTCCCAGATTGCCTAGACTAGAATTCAGTGCGGTCTCCCTCCAGCTTTAGAAAGCCAGCTGTGCACTCAGCCAGCCATGCACTCAGCAGTCAGTCCTCTCTGTGCACAAACACCTCTGGATCTCTGCCCCCCACAGTTCCCCTGAGTCTCAGTGTGCTTTCTCTTTTCCTGACAGTCCGGATTCCCCCAGAATGGGTTTCCCAGAGTCTCAGCTTGAGGAAGCCAGCCACGCACTCAGCCGCCCGTGCACTCAGCTGCCTGTCCACTCCGTGCGCGCATTTCCATACTTCAGCCTTTTGTAGCTCCTCTGAGTCTCAATGTGCTTTCCTCTTTCCTTCTAGTTGTAGAATTTCCACTCAGCCAGCTTTCCTGTGGTTCTGGGTGGTGTCCATTTTGTCTTTTAGTTGTAATTTTGATATTGTTGGGTGAGGCAGCAGTTTAGGTACAGTGGTACCTCAAGATACGAGTGCCCTAACATATAAGATTTTTGAGATACGAGCCATCAAGCGAGCGATTTTTGCTTTGAAATACGAGCAACATTTGAGATAGGAGTAATCGCGAGGATCAGCCGGCTGCACATGACCCACCAGTTTACCTCGACTGGAGTGTCTCATAGTTTCCCACGCCTCAAGGTTACGGAACGAATTAAACTTGTATCTCGAGGTACCACTGTATTAGGTACCTATGCCACCATCTTGGTTTCTCTTAATTACAACTTTTTGAACAAACATCTGCTCCTTACTTAGTGCATGCTGAATTCTGCCCTGCGCTCCTCAGGTGAAAATCCAACGGACCATCTTTCCAAGGTGTCACGAGACCAGTGCCCTGTTTCCTACCCCACCACTAAGGCAGCGGCATTGGTCTAAATGAGATGGCAGGATGAATACTGCCCTCAGGCCTCCCGAAGAGAAGCCCTCACACTGGCCGTCTTCCTTCCGCGCCCCAGTTCACAACACACGGACACTTTGGATGGAAGGCGTGTGCTCCCACGGGCTGTGCTTACTCTTTGGAACACTCTCTGGACACCTCAGACTTTGGAGTTCCCATGTTGAATGTCCTGGAGTTCTGGGATTGCAGAGAGTAGGTTGGATAGAGCTTGGGCATGGGAGCTGGGGTTTTACAACATGTGTAGGAAACCCTGTCTGTGTGCAGGGGAGCTAGGAGTAGGAGAGAAGTGGGGAGGCATGGAGGCTGGGGATCCAGCTAAGGACCACATCTCTCTGTGTCACCTCTTTCTGGTGCAGAACTCTGAGAAATCTGAGTTCAAGCCTGCTCTCCCAGATCCTTATGAAGGTACAGTGGTACCTCGAGATACGAGTTTAATTTGTTCCGTAACCTTGAGGCATGGGAAACTATGAGACGCTCGAGTTGAGGTAAACTGGTGGGTCGTGTGCAGCCAGCCGATCCGAGAGATTACTCCTATTTCAGATATTGCTCGTATTTCAAAGCAAAAATCGCTCACTTGACAGCTCGTATCTCAAAAATCTCATATGTTAGGGTACTTGTATCTCAAGGTTCCACTGTATATTATCAAGATAAGATAGAATATATTATACTGACCAATTTGTTAGCATGAGTATAACTTTGAAATTTTTAAACTTACGATATAGGGGCTCCATTTATCCTCTGGCTCTTAGATGTGAACCTACATGTATTAAAAATGTACTAGAGCCCTGACCGGTTTGGCTCAGTACATAGAGCATAGGCATGTGGACTTAAGGTTCCAGGTTTGATTCCGGTCAAGGGCATGTACCTTAGTTGTGGGCACATCCTCATCCGTATTTCTAACTCTCTATCCCTCTCCCTTTCTCTCTGTAAAAAAATCAATAAAACATGTATAAAAAAATGTACTAGACTTGCCCTAGCTGGGTTGGCTCAGTGGATAGAGAATCGGCCTGCAGACTAAAGGGTCCCGGGTTCTATTCCAGTTAATGGCATGTACCTCCATTGCAGGCTCCTTCCCAGCCTGGGCCCTGGTCAGGGTTTGTGCAGGAGGCCAGTCGATGTGTTTCTCTCACATGGATATTTCTCTGTCTTTCCCTCTCTCCAAAACTCAATGGAAAAGTACCCTTAGGTGAGATTTTTAAAAAAAGTAGTAGAGTTTGCTTATTTCCCCTCCTCCCCATTCAGGTGCTGTGGTCTGGTGGTTTCAGCCACATGATAGACAAGATGGGGGGTGTGGCCCCTGGAGAGGCTGTGGAGAGGGCTGAGGGGTGGACCTGGCCCAGAATGGCTCTGGGCTCCCATCCAACCCTAGAGCCACGTCATCGCAGGACTGGGAGCCGTGGCTCCGCCGCTCCGAGCCAGCGTGCTCACTGACAGAGGCAGTCAGAGCCCCTCTCCCAGCGATTCCGTGAGGAAAACTGATGTAACGTGTGTGCGTGTGCGTGGAGCACTGTCCGGTGTTAAGAAAGCATACAATGTATTATGAAGCGAAATTAGTTTTGCCAGATATTCTGACTCATTAGATATTATTATATTATACTTATATTATACTTATTACATTATGCATATTATCTTATGTTATATGTATTATATTTATTATATTATATTATACTTATATTGTATTATACATATTATCTTATATTATATTTATTATATTATACTTACTATGTTATATTTATTACATTATATTATATTACATTTATTATATTATATTTATCATATTATATTATATTTATTACATTATATTTGCTTTATTGTATTATATCATATTATATTTATTATATTATACTTACTGTTATATTTATTTATTATATTATATTACATTTATTATATTATATTTATCATATTAAATTATATTTATTATATTATATTTATTATATTATATTATACTTATATTATGTTATATTTATTACATTACATTATATTATATTATATTTATATTATATTTATCATATCACATTTATTATATTATATTATATTTATTATATTACATTTATGTCATTATATTATATTATATTTATTTTATTATAAAGCTGAGGCCTGTTTTGCTAGCTCGCCCATGCGTTCAGACAACACATCAGGGTTCTCTGTGGGCAGCTGCCTCCACCCTGCCTGCCCCTGGGGGAGCGAGAGCCGCAGCGGCCAAGCCTCTCTCTGCAGCAGGTCCTTGCTGGGCGCCAGTTTCCACCAGGAGCGCTCCAGCGGCTCATCTCCCGCCCTGACCTCCGTGGCTTCCCCGGGGGACCCTGCGTGGGGGGCAGCCTGTTCCTTTGCGGGGAAAGGGGTTCCGTGGTCTTTCCCTGCGGCTTCCGTGGCGCCTCTGGAGAATCTGACCAGCAGGCCGGTGTGCAGGTCTGTCAGCCATTGGGAGTATGTATTCTGCGCGGCTAATTGTATAAAGGAACGGAGCTCTGGCGCTTTCCTGCTGGCTCAGGTGCCTTTCTCTCTCCCAGCCTTTCTGGCTTTGATCTCTCCTCCCCTATAAACCTTGGAAAGGAGAGGAGCAAAGGATAAAATGACATGAGAAGACAAGACACAGGGAGGGAAGGATTGGATGTGAAAGGACAGAAGAGACGGAGAGAAACGCCTGGCTCGTGCACCTCTGCCGAAGTCCCTTCCCTGGAGGGGAAGCTGAGGGATGGGCAGAATTAGGGTCCGTGCAGGGGTTCCCACCACATCAGCCTCCGGGGTTCCTGCCGCTTCCATTCCTCAGGGCACCCCACTGGCAGTGCATGCTCTTCCTCTCCCCTCTGGTGCCTGTGACGGGACCGAACCTGATTCCGGGCGTGGAAGTGTCGGGAGGACTTTGATGATCCAGGACACACACTCAGCGGAGGCCCAGGAGGGCGTGGGGTCTGGAAGGAGGGGAAGGACCTGCGAATGTCTGGCTCGGAGAAGAGCAGTGAGACATGTGAAAATGCGTCTCGTGGAAAAACACATTTTAATTTCCAATTTCCCCCCATGTGTTCCAGAGATAAAACCAGGTATGAATAATAGAACAGCAGAGTCTGGCTCGAGCACTTTTCACAAAGCGTGCAGATGCAAAATGGAACAGGGAGGGAGGGAAGGAGGGAGTTACTCACCACTGTAATTATCCAGGCAGAAGCTGGGTGACGGTTTAGCATATGATTTAAAGAAAGACACAAAACAAGCGCTGGCATTTGGTGGGAGGAGAGAGAAAATGATCTCAAACGTGTTGTTTTTTTTTTAAATATATTTTATTGATTTTTTTACAGAGAGGAAGGGAGAGGGATAGAGAGTCAGAAACATTGATGAGAGAGAAACATCGATCAGCCGCCTCCTGCACGCCCCCTACTTGGGATGTGCCTGCAACCAGAATACATGCCCTTGACCGGAATCGAACTTGGGACCTTTCAGTCCGAAGGCCGACGCTCTTTCCACTGAGCCAAACCGGTTTCGGCTCAAACGTGTTTTTAAATGTTTTTTTTTTTTAATATATATATAAATTGACACTTACCTGATTTAAAGGGGAACCTGCATTCTGAAGTTTCTATTGAGACCTATCTTCTTTGTTCCTTTCCATCACATGGCATTTCCCACACCCCGAGCTGTCTTGTGGGTGGCTCTGAGGCTCTGAATCCACCGAAGAGTCAAGGCCATCAACTTCCTTTTAATTTCTATGAGCTCTGAAATGAAACTCTTATTACAGTGGCACCTCGAGATATGAGTTTAATTCATTCCATAACCTTGAGGCGTGGGAAACTATGAGACGCTCAAGTCCAGATAAACTGGTGGGTCATGTGCAGCCAGCCGATCCGTGCGATGACTCCTATCTCAAATGTTGCTTGTATTTCAAACCAAAAATCGCTCGTTTGACGGCTCGTATCTCAAAAAGCTTGTATGTTAGGGCACTTGTATCTCGAGGTACCACTGTATTTTTATTTTTTAAATCCTCGTCTGTGTTTCATTGCTTCTAGAGAGAGGAAGGGAAAGGGAGAGAAACATCTATCAGTTGCCTCCTATATGCACCCTACCTGGGGATCAAACCGACCACCTGAGCAGTCTACCCCCAGAATTCCCTCTTCTTCTGAAGAGGTCAGTCTTCTCCTATTGAGATCCTCCACGGATGGGATGAGGCCCACCCACATTATGGAGGATAAACTACCTTACTCAAGGTCTACTGACTTAAACATCTATCTCAGCTTTAAAATATCTTCATGGATATCTGGAATAATATTCGAACACATATCTGAGTACCGTGGACTGGCTAAATGGACACATAATATGAACCATCACAATGATCAATCCAATCATTGGTTTTACAGCTGAAATGATAGCAACCCACACTCTCCTCTCCCTCCCTCCCTCCCCCCACCGCCCTTCTATAGACCTAGAAATGGAGTCACCGTGAGCTGCATGAAATCACAGATGCCTTACACAACATTCCCAGGTGCCTGGCTGCCAAGCCTACTTCTTCAACCACAAATGCAACAAAATGAAGCAGCTACAAAATGCTGTTGGGGTGTTTGGTTTTGAGAAAAGGTTCTATCCCTGCAATCCAAGCTCACCCCAGGTAACTGTAGACTGAAGGAATGCATACTGTGAGTTGTATGGTTTGGGGAGATACAACTCCTGGAAGTCCACACGTGAATGGGCATTACCTGAGGCATGTTATAATTGTTTGTTTGTTTGTTTGTCTTTCTTTTAAAAAATATATTTTATTGATTTCAGAGAACAAGGGAGAGTGATAGAAACATCAATGATAAAAAAAAGAAAAGCCTTTATTGGCTGCCTTTGCATGATCTCTACTGGGGACCAAGCCTGCCACCCAGGAATGTGCCCTGACCAGGAATTGAACCGTGACCTTCTGGTTCATAAATTGATGCTCAACCCCTGAGCCACACTGGCCGGGCTGATTTTCTCATTGAGTGATTTATTTATTTCTTCCAGAATATTGAGTATCTGTCAACTAATTAATTAATTAAACTTGTATTATTATTATTAAACAGGTAGAACAATGAGACCAAGAAATTATATGACTTGCCCATACTCTTTCAGCTAGTAAGGGACAGTTGGAATCCAGAATTTTTAATTTCATATCACGATTCTAAAAGTATTTTGCTTCTTGTAATCAGTTCATAGTGTCCTGAGAAATAGCAAAAGAACAGAAACTTAGCGTCGCTTGACCCTTTGCTGGTAGTTGCACACGTGATCTTGTGTTTTGCTCCCAAAAATCTTGTGAGAAAGGCGTGGTATCTCTCCTTTTGTACATCCATGTCTCCCAATTAGCCCATGAGGCTTTCTTTCTAATAAATCTTTATTGTTCAGATTATTACAATTGTTCCTCTTGTAATTGTTTTGATTGTCTTTAAATTATAGTCTATCTTTCCAGCTGCGTTGTAGCAGAGATTTGCAACAGGTGTGGGGGAAGGGTTGCCTGTAACAAGGTAAAATAAGCCCATCAAGATAGAACTCACTGACAAGGTAAATTGGAGCAAAGACTTAAAGCAGCGGTTCTCAACCTGTGGGTCTCGACCCCTTTGGAGGTCGAAGGACCCTTTCACAGGGGTCACCTAAGACTATTGGAAAACACCTATTTCCCATGGTCTTAGGAACCAACATACCGCTCCTCGGTGTAGCAAAGTGCAGCAATGTAGTTTACTGTTGTCCTATGAAAACTGTTACCCATGCTACACCACAATTCAAGACAAAATTTCATTTATTTGTCATTAGAAATAAATATTTCACAATAGATAATTACATATTGTTTTTGTGATTAATCCCTATGCTTTAATGATGTTCAATTTGTAACAATGAAAATACATCCTGCCTATCAGATATTTACATTACAGTTCATGACAGTAGCAAAATTACAGTTATGAAGTAGCAACGGAAGTAATTTTATGGTTGGGGGTCACCACCCCATGAGGAGCTGTATTAAAGGGCCGCGGCATCTCAAGGTTGAGAACCACTGCCTTAAAGGAAGTAAAGGTGTGGGGGGAGGGGGGCTGGAGGGAGGTGTGTGAGGCAGAGGGAGGAGGCAGTGAGAGGCTCCAGGTGAGGAGGCTTCTGGCCTGTGTAGGAAACAGCTGTGGCGTCTGGAGCAGAATGGGTGACTAAATGATGGGGTGAGTGACAGGAGACAAGGTCCAGGACAGAGGTACCCAGGTCACGGAGGGTCTCGTGGGTCATTTTGAGTTTGACTCGGGTTTGAATGTGGAACCACTGGAGACTTTTGAGCAGAGGAGTGCCACAATCGGACACCGTTTAGGAAAGAATCCTGCTGGGCGCCGAGTGCAGACTAACTCTGGTTGCTGGGGTGGTGGATGCTGCTGAGGGAGACCAGTGGAGAGAACGGCTAGAGCGTAACCCAGGTGAGAGGTCAGGGTGCTACAGGCCAGGTGCCAGCGGTGGAGAACCAGCAAGTGGGCAGCTTGGGAACGCGGAGTACAAGAGGCTGTTGAGTGTAGCTCTCTGTGGTTCTGCATAGAAACCTAGGTCTGAGAGATGCAAATTCAGGAGATAATTACCTTTCGTCCCATTTAGTTTAAACACTTTTCGGGCTCCCTACCATTTTCTGGGGGACTAGCCTGGACATTTCAGGTACAAATATGAAGGGCCTCATGATTAATGGGGAAAACAAACACATGGAAAGAAACTGAAGTATTTCATGAAAGGAGGCACAGAGGCCTCCGTTGTTGCAGGCGCACGGGTGAGTAATTAATGAACTCCACCTGTGGGAACAGCCAGAGAGGAAGTAAACAATTGAGCTGCAACTCCAAGGTCAAGGAGAGTTCCCCATGAGGTCAAAGTAAGATATTTCAGGCTTGGTGGAAGGTGGGAGCATGTACAATTTCAGGTTTCATAAGGTAAAGGTGCTCTCATGTGTTTTCACTGGTAACAAATCAGTCCACTCAATTCCTGATAACTTCCCCCCATCTACCACCATAAACCTACACATGGTCGTATACGAGACCCAGGGACCTTTATGCATGAGACTTCCAAGTAAAGCCTGCCCTTCACACACGTTGCAAGTTTCTTCTGGTTCCATAATATTTCATATCAGCGAGTACGCCTTTTCCCATGTCTTCTGTGCATATTCCTTTTCTACCAAATGCAGCAATAGGACTTGGAAAGTATTTCGGGAATCCATCGGGCACCTCTTAAGTGAGGTCGAGGTTCTCTGAGCTCCAGGGGAGGGGATGGGGTGGGTAGTCAAGGCTAAAAAAGAGGGGATAGAACCCTGGCGGCGTGGTTCAGTGGATGGAGCTTCGGCCTGCAGACTGAGGGGTCCCAGGTTCGATTCCGGCCAAGGGCACTTGCCTGGGTAGCAGGCTTGATCCCCAGTAGGGGGCATGCAGGAGGCAGCCGATCAACGATTCGCTCTCATCTTTGATGTTTCTCTCTCTCTCCTTCTCCCTTCCTCTCTGAAATCAACAAAGAAATATAAATTTTAAAAAAAGGGGGGGATAGAGAAAGAACTCTGGCACCAGAGTCTGAAGAGACAACTTGGGAAGTCACCTCAGACAGGAGGAGCAGAGCCAGCATTCGAGGGCTGCCTGGTCCTGGCTCCTGACAGGACGGCCTTCCACCAGCTGGGCACGTGCTGGCCGACCACCCATCAGGAGTCCTGCTGCCTGTGTCCTCACCTGTCTTCCTTTACAGGAGCAAGTCCCCCCAAAAAGAAAAGAAGAACACCCTGCAGACACTGGTAGGCACTCCCACTGCTCTAGCGTGGCCCCCCAGCCAAGGAGGGACTGGGGTAGGGTCTTAGGCAGTGGTTCTCAACCTTTCTAATAGCGCGACCCTTTAAGACAGCTCCTCATGTTGTGGTGACCCCCAACCATAAAATTATTTTTGTTGCTACTTCATAGCTGTAATGTTGCAACTGTTATGAATCGTATATGTGTTTTCCAATGGTCTTAGGCCACCCCTGTGAAAGTGTTGTTCGACCCCCAAAGGGGTCTCGACCCACAGGTTGAGAACCGCTGGTCTTCGGGGAAAGAAGGGGTGAGACACAACAGGACCCACCCGTTCCAAATCCACGTCCACCTCTCTCCTGCCCCCTATGGGACAGTGATGGCACACACACACACCTTCCAGAATCCCTCCTCCTGCATTCTGTGTATCTTTGCCTGGGAAAGGTGGGTTGGTGGAGCCACATCTCAGCCTTGGAAAGGCTCCTGGTAACAGAATTTTTCCACTAATCGGGTTTCTTTCAGAACAGGGGTATCTTGGTGATATATCTGCCGCCCTAAAGTACTGAGTCCTGTGTTCCTACCCCAGTTTTGGCCCCCTCTTGCTACTTTTTAGGCAGGCCCGGGGATCTTTTAGGGTAGTGCTACGAGGCTGGGTTTAAGCTGAAGTTGTTTAAACATTTCTGCCTGCGTGTAAACTTGGCTTTGGGTCGGAGCCCTGTTTTAAAATAAAAGAAAAAGAAGTCGTTTAGTAAGCCGTAGCTGTTAGATACAGGACGTCCCAGCTGGCAGACGGCAAGGAAGCAAATAGTGGAAAGCTAGCAGGACCCGCTGCTCCTTCCCATCTCAGACAGCCTGGCCCGGGACTTGGGTGCCTTCTGCCCAGGAAGGCGTGCGCCCGGGGCGGGCCTGGGGGTTCAATGCTTCCCCAAACGATCGGCTTCACTCTCTGGAGCACCTTCCCTCCCGGCTGCTCGGCTGTGCCTGCAGGGGAAGGAGGTGGGAGGCAGGCCCGGATCTGACACATGCCCTCTGCAAACACCCCCATCCCGCTGGCCAGGACCGTCCCCCTCAGGCTGAGCCGGGGTCAGGGCTCCCTGCTGCTGCCCTGGGCCCTGGGCAAGGCTTCTGGACAGACCCCCCTTCTAACAGGCCCGGGGCCCGGGGTAAAAACCCCTTCCCCCTCCTGGCCTGCATTTGCTAACCTTGGAAAGAAGGGCTCTCCTGCTTTAAGCTGGTGTGTGTGTGTGTGTGTGTGTGTGTG
>PVJN01039751.1:0-19638 GCA_004026805.1 Lasiurus borealis
CATTGGGAGTCTCCGTTTCCCTCCCGTCAGAGAAAGCCAGCCAGGTACTCGGGCACCCGCTCTCCCAGCGCGCGCGTCTCCGTACCTCAGCTTTTTGCAGTTCCTCTGGGTGTCTGTGAACCCCTCTCTTTCCTTCTAGCTGTAGAACTTCCACTCAGCCAGCTTTCCTGTGGTTCTGGATGATGTCTGTTCTGTCTTTAATTGTAGTTTTGAAATTGTTGTGCGAGGCAGCAGTGTAGGTGTTTACCTATGCCGCCATCTTGGCTCCTCCTCCTGCATCCTTCTTGATACTATTAAATGATCTCTCTTCAATGTGGAAATATTTGAAATTTTGCTTTATTATTCTCAGAACTATATTTTGACATACATATTTTTACAAATATGTTTTTGGAGGGGGGATATTGCCTTGCTAGCTGTGATGTTATGGTCAAATCAATGTGAGTCTCACATTCTTTTTTTTAAAGTATATTTTATTGATTTTTTACATAGAGGAAGGGTGAAGGATAGAGAGTTAGAAACATTGATGAGAGAGAAACATAGATTAGCTTCCTCCTGCACACCCCCCACTGGGGATGTGCCCGAAACCAAGGTTCATGCCCTTGATCGGAATCGAACCTGAGACCCTTCAGACCGGAGGCCGACTCTCTATCCACTGATCCAAACCAGTTAGGGCGAATCTCAAATTCTTATTTGGAAAAAGTGGCATGATAATCTATTCAGATTAAAGAATATATGTTTCTGTGAGCTTGGGCATCAGGTGTTTTTCTATCATCTTATCAGAACACTGAAGAATTCAATATTTTCTTTTTAAAAAATATATTTCATTGATATTTTACAGAGAGGAAGGGAGAGGGATAGAGAGTAAGAAACATCAATGAGAGAGAAACATTGATTAGCTGCCTCCTGCACACTCCCTACTGGGTTTGTGCTCACAACCAAGGTACATGCTCTTGACTGGAATCAAATCTGGGACCTTTGAGTCCTCAGGCCGACGCTCTATCCACTGAGCCAAACTGGTTAGGGCCGATTCAATATTTTCATCATTCGGAACACATTCCCTAATGTGTTCATGGTTTAATTTAATGTCAGTGGTTTTCTCAGGGTGAGGGCATAAAGTGGGGTGTAGGTGAGGCTAAGAATCTGACAAACTAATTCTAAGATCTGGACTAATAGGTAATTTTGAAAAAAAGTAAAATGAGAATTTGCCTAAGAAAATTAAAAATTTTTTAGAGTTGTAATAATTTAGCAAGATGGGTACAAATTCATGTGTAGACAGAAATACTGATGACATTTCTGAAATTATTATTTTTAATTAGGCATTTATTGATTATCTACCATGTTTTCGGCTTTAAGAACAAGGTAGTAACCAACACAGACAAGATTCTAGCTCTCCGTGAGTGTCCATATTAGTTGAAGAAAAAGTCAATAAATAAACACATAAATAAATAAGCAAATAGTAGATGATGATAAATACAGGGTCTCCCAAAAATGTATATACATTTTAGTAGCTGTTAGCTCAATTTTGAAAATGAAATGTATTTTAATAAACACTGCCTTACAATTATTCAAAATGTGTACATACATTTTTTTAGGATCTGCTATATATGAAGAAAATAAAATATTGTGAGAGAATAGAGAACACAGGTATGATCAGAAATGACCTCTTGTGGAAATGATTTTTAAAACAAAAGTCATAACAATACAAATAAACCATCTGATAATCTATAGTATCTTAGAAGTCTGTTAAGTATAATTCAAAACTCCCTTCAACATCCTACTACATAATTCATTATTAAAGAATGCACGGTAAACCAATGAGGAGCTGGTGGGCCATTCAGAAGTGTTGTCAAACTGTTATTTGAGCAAAAATAATTATATCCTTACATCAAACTATATAACAAAATACATTAGGACTGAATAAAAGTTTTAACATAAAAGTAGAACCATAAAATAATAGATGGAAAATGGATAAATATGTATATTTATCTCTTAGGTGAGAAAGAACTTTATAACATAAAAGCAATGACAACAAATCACAGAGGGAAGTATTAGAAAAATGTCTGCAATAAATGTGGCAATACATAAAAGCTCATAAAAGGAGCCAAGGAAGCACTAACATCTCAATTCATAAGACAGGAGATATGGACAGTTAATTCACATAAGAGTAAATACAGATTCTCTGGACTTATAAAAAGATTCTACCTTACTACAAATACAAGTTATGAAAAGCAAAAGGAATGATGAGATTTCTGTTTGTTACAGTGGCAAAGAAAAACTTATTCAGTAAATTTGATGCTCAGGTACTTTTCATGTAAATTGTTCCCTTTATTTTTGTAATCTTTATATTTTTAGAATATGTATAAAAATATTAAGATTAAAATTTACCTTGGAGAGAGTTATTTAATATCTGTTACTCCCTTTATGAAGGGAGTAATAAAAGATGGGGTAACGATTTAAATGCAAGGTTGTTTGCCAGAGCATGGTTTGAAAGAGGAAAAAATGGATAGTAACCTAAATGCTCAGCTTTGGGGAGAGGCACAAGATTAATGCAACTGTTGGATATTCAACTTTTGCAGATTTTTAAAGGATAAGGGGTAATATGGGATATAAGTCAAGGTATAAAAACAATTCTAAACTATTAGGTATCTCATACAACAAAAGGTTAATTTTGTGTTTATAGAGCTTCCACAGCTCATTTGCTCTAGCTCTTTCTCCCTCTCTCTGGAAGAAAATATAACCAACAGTTAATGTGGTAATAAACTGGAGATAAGATTATAGATAGCTTTTATTTTCTTATTTCCTGTATTTTCCAAATGTTTTACAATTAGCACTTACTACATTTATAATAGAATAAATGGCTATTATTTAAAAAATGACAGGCATCCCTTGAAACACAGGTACATAGAGTTGAATAAGTCCATGTAAATATTTATCACAGGACCATGTTTCCTGTGATGGAGGGGAAACAGAATTTTCTTTTTTCATTTCTGCAGATTGACACTTCCTTTACCTAAAACCCAGATACTAAGCAAGAATAAGCAGTATAAGAATTTTTCTACTTCTCTCGTTCTAATTTCTTGGCTGCTGGTATGGCAGAAACAAAATATTCCTTTTTACTTATTTGCCATCATACTTCCAAGTAAATTACTCAGAGGTACCCCAGTGAACTGTAAAAATTAATTTATCTTCAAAGCTTGTTTTTATCCACAAAGTAGCTGAGTCATCTAAAGAGAATCTGAGTCAATTACTAGGGAATCAAGGAAATGAAAATAACATTTTATAGTTAGGTGCAACTGTATAAGAACAAGATGATTGTAAAATTTGTCTTGTGTACCTTATTATAAAGTGATAGAATTCCATAAGGAATTTCTAGTAAGGTTGGATATAAAGTATTATGCTTTCTCCAAGTGATATAGAAAAAAACCAAATTTACTACTTATGCCCCTATGTAAACATCATTATAACTAGGTTCTGTATTGCCCCCCAAAATATGTTTTAGTTTCTCCTGCAAAATTAGAGCTGAATTTTATGTCTCTCTTCTCATGGTTATATGCTCTGTCAGCAGATGTTAATTAAAGATGCATGAAGAGGAGAAAGTCAACTTGGCTTCTTTCAAATACTTGCCGATAGATAAGACATTTCAGCCACTAGAGCCCAAAGGCTGGAAGTAAATGGTATTGTCCTAAAGAATAACATAACTGTCTGTGTCCTCTGAGCTTGAGAAGAGCTGTTATCACAAAACATCACACACCAATCAGATAATAAGCTGTTGTACACTCCTTTTCCAGCTTTGTGACATCAGGCAGAGGCCACGTTTAACTCACCAAAGGTAGAGCTATTTGTTGTTGATAATGGCTGAATCTAATGTTTACAGGTGTTCCCTCTCTCCATGTTGTGTCTTCATTTTATTGGCCATAATTATCCCATTGTGGGTAATGACACACAAGTTATTCACAACATTAACCTGATGCCAGGCCAAGTCAACTCTAGATTGTTTGCCTTTCACAGTAACCATTGTCTTACACTTACATGTGTCTGTCCTATTTATTTCATCCTCTGTCTTATTCTTTATCATAGTTTCTTTCCTTGAAATTAGAGACAATAGTGATTTTGGGGGTACACAGGGTAGTGATATAGAAGGTTATGGTTACAACCCTGGTTTTGTATATTTGAATTTGAAGTTATTTAAACTCGTTTGGCCTGATATTTCTCATCAGTAATATTAGGGGTTTGGATTTAGTGATCTGACTTTCGTTCCTTTTATAAAATTTGGTGAGTTTGCCGAAACCGGTTTGGCTCAGTGGATAAAGCGTTGGCCTGTGGACTGAAAGGTCCCAGGTTCGACTCTGGTCAAGGGCACATACCTTGGTTGCAGGCACATCCCCAGTAGGGGGTGTGCAGGAGGCAGTTAATGTTTCTAACTCTCTCTCTCCCTCCCTCTCTGTGAAAAATCAATAAAATGTATTAAAAATTATATTAAAATTTAGTGAGTCTGACCTCTCACATGCTCAAGGATGTAGTACTTTTGGAAGATGGAGGAGAAGCATAACCCATGCCCACAGGGAAGAAGGAAATAATTTGAATAACAGTATGAGCTAGTATGTGATCAAAGTGATGGTCAAAAAATGAGTTGTCAGTGGATAGGAAATTGTGTTCTAGTGGATAGATAACTAGAGTTCTAGTGGAAGGGTTATCAACAGTCTATAATATACTCAGGATCTCTGGGTGAGTGTGACATCTCTTTAGGTCGCAAGAGCACAGAGATTTATTTGCATCATCATGGCGGTGATTTGTGGACTTACAACCTTTCATCTGTGATGATACCTGGGGGAAAAGTTCATACATGAACATAAATGCAGTGTGCTCCTCTCCTGGGTCTACCAATGCTTTGCAGTGGTTCTGGCTCCCAAGCTGGTATGGCACCCTATTCTTTCCCATCTAAGAAAATATACTAGAATACAAGTAAGCAGAGGTGATATTGTTATAGGAACTAATTTAGTTCACTCATAATAACCCCATGAGGTAGGGGTAAGCATTCTCATCTTTTCTATGTACCTGGCTCCATATCAGGTGTTTGACCTGGATTACCTTATTTATGCTAACCATTGTAAATTGTTTATTATTAGTATTATAGAGGAACAAGCAGACTGAGAAAGGAAGGGATCTGTACAAGTGTTTCCCTAGAAAAAGAGATGATATGGGGCCTAAACTAAATTTTGTGGACTTCCCCCCACAGACTGTGTTCTTAACCACAATGATATGACTAAAAATATTACAAGTAGCACCTCTCACAACTGATTGTAACCCCAAAGGGGGGTTTGATCAATGATTCACTTGTTTCTTCTTTTTTAAAAATATATTTTTATTGATTTCAAAGAGAGGAAGGGAGATGGAGAAAGTGAGAGAAACATCAAGGATGAGAGAGAACATTGATCGGCTGCCTCTTGCACTCCTCACACTGGGGATCAAGCTCACAACCTGGGCATATGCCCTGACTGGGAATTGAACTGTGATCTCCTGATTCATAGGTTGATGCTTAACCACTGACCCACACTGGCCAGGCATGATTCACTTTTTTACCAATGTTCATTGACAACTCTGTTTGCTTTTCTGATTTAAATGGATGAAGGCCCTATAGTTAAATTATATGTTCAATAAATCTGATACTTGACTCCTCTTGTCCTGGCTTAAACTTCAATGGTCCAGAAAATACAATTGCACAATTACTGCTCTGACTGAGAGCAATAAAATTGATGGATGAAATGATAAGGATTAGCTAGCATGATATAACCAGAACCAACTACATGTTTCTTACCACAATTTAACTACTGTAACCCTCCCAATCCAAACTGATATTTACATGGGTCATGTATGTGGATATTGATATTTCCTCCCATGGGAACTTCCCAAATTATCTATTAGTGGAGATTTTATGCATGATGCTAATCATTATATTCATTTTCTTGTGTTTCTCTGATGCTTTCACACTATTCATAAAACTCTCAAGTCCTTTATGTCAGCTTGATCTTCACTGCCAGCTCTTCTCCTCCCCCAAGACTAAATAAATATCAATTCCCCTGTTGTACAAGGGAAAAGGTAGAGAGAGACCCAGAGTAATGAGACTGCTCAGGGTCCCTATAGCTGGTGGCTGTCAGTTCTAGAGCCAGCACTTTCAAACAGGTCTTCTGATCAGCACATTTTTAGCATGGTGATTAAAAACAGGAAACTTGGCTGGGTGCTAGTTCTAGGCTCACCACTCCCAGCAGCAAACTCGTAACCCCTCTTGCTCTTGGTTTCCTCATTTATAAGATGAGGTTAATTATAAAATATACTTCTTACCAATAATGTGAGGATTCAGCAAGCTGATTTGTGTACAATGCTTAGTGTTGTGTTCATAACATAGTAAACACTCAGGCACAGTTAGATATGACTAGGACTAATTCCAGTTTGTATCACACTGTTTTGTACTGTGGTCTGTGTTATAAGTATAAAGTGTTACAACTTCAGCAAATCAAAAGGACAGGGAAGTATCACTGGCTTAAACTGTCTGCATGTCACAGCAGGTACCTCTCATTCATTTAAGGAAGGGTCATTGGCATAGTAGTATGTGTCCTAAGATTGTGCAGGATGGTTTATTTCCTCTTTTCTGCTGGCAGAGATTTTGCTTTTCACACACCTTTCAGCACAGCAAGTTGTGGAGAGTCTACTAGATTGACCACATTTACCTTTGACTCCAGAAAAAAAGAGAGCTAGACATAGTTGAACATGCTGGAAAAATTGGTAACCTGAGACTCGAATTGTACTTGCTCTGCACTCCCCATTTCCAGCTCCACCAAGCTGTTCCTTAAAAGGGCCTATACATTTTCTGACTGCCATTTGGAACATTGGGGAGCACATGTGCTGTGGAGGAGGTAGAATGGGTAGTTGTACACACTTGTTTCTTTGCATGTACTATGGTCAGTGTAGATGGAGCAGAAGCACCTGATTTTAGTAGGAATATTATTCATCAGTCAAAAGAAATGACATGCTGATGAATGCTGCAAATAAAGTCATATTGGATGAGATCGGACATAGCTTCTTTAGGAGTCTTCTTTCCTGGCAAGAGACTTCTAATGGCAGCAAAATCAAGTTGTTCAGATCTTGGGTAGGCCAATGAAGCACCCAGCATATGTTATGTCCACAGTTGGAGTTACAGAATGTAGAAACAATTAGCAAGAAAACTTCTCTACATGAACAAAGAGGAGGATCCCTACATTGAGAAGAAAAGTAACTTTTCTTTGGTTACTAAGGTTTTTTGTTCAGTCTCCTATAGTTAGTTCATTTATTTATACAGTCATTTCTTGTTTCATTCAATGAATATTTGTTAATGATAGGGACATAATGGGGAGCAAAAAGAAAATATAATGCTTGCCCTTAAGAGGCTTTATTTCCTATGCAAGAGACAGACATTAAAGAAATAATCCCATGAGTATATAGGTACCATCTGTTAAATTCAAAGATTAATTGAAAAAAAAAAGCAAATATCTATCAACTGGTGAATGGTGGTATATCCTTACAATAGAATATTATCCATCCATCAATCAAAAGAAATGGCATGCTGATAAACGTAGCAAATAAAGATACCAGTCAGTTATATTGATCTGGAGACCATTTTAATGACTTGGAGACCCTATCTCCAAGTTGGTCATCTCATAGCACTGATCACAATATGGCTGGTTCTTGTTTACAGTCTGTCCTTCCTATGAAGGGAGGAGCATGACTATAGTGTTCACTGAGTCTAGCACAATGAGTGGCAACAAATCAAGTATGTAATACATAGAAAAGTTTGGGGGAACAAAATAAAATATTGCCAATTACTTATTTAATTGTAGTGATTCATAAAAATATCTTTAAGAAATTCATGTTCTGTCTTCACACAGCTTTTGGGGCAGATAAGATAGGACACAGGAGGCCTGAAGTCTGGGTTTCCAGGAATGTGGGTGCTCACTGAGGCTGAAGAAAGGCCAATTGGTAGGAGCCTTGCTGTCAGGATTAAAGGAAAGGATTCATCTCTGTAGTGGATGCAATGAATTTGGATCTGCAATGAGACTGCAATGTATTTTTACACTTCGTTGTTGTTATTTTTTGTTGTTTAAATAGTTTTAATTATTCAATGATAATTGACATTCGGTATTATATTAGTTTCAGGTATGCAGCATAGTGATTAAACATTTACATAACTTATGTAGTGATTATCCCAAGAAGTCTAGTGCTCACATGGCACCATACATAGTTCTTAAAATATTATTGACTATCTTTCCTATGCTGTACTTTACATACTTGTGACTATTTTGTAATTGACAACTTGTATTTATTTTTCCCCCCATTTTTTGTTAATGTATTACGTGTGCATATATCTTCCCATTGCCCCCCTCCACCACACTCCCATACATGCCATCACCCCCCAGTGACTTGCATCCATTAGTTATGCTTACATGCATTTACAAGTCATTTGATTGATCTCTTATCTCCCTCACCTCTCCCTAACCTTCCCACTGTAATTTGTCAATCTGTTTGATGCTTTACTGCCTCTGTATCTATCTTTTTGTTCGTCAGTTTATAATGTTCTTTATTAACCACAAATGAGTGAGATCGTGTGGTACGGTATTTTTCTTCATTGACTGGCTTATTTCATTTGGCAAAATGCTCTCCAATTCTATCCAGGTTGCTGCAAATCGTAAGAATTCCTTCTTTTTATGGCAGCATAGTATTCCATTGTGTAGATGTACCATAGTTTTCTGATCCACTCATCTGCTGACGGGCACCTAGGCTGTTTCCAAATCTTAGCTATTGTAAATAATGCTGCTATGAACATAGGGGTGCATATATCCTTTCTGATTGGTGTTTCTAGTTTCTTAGGATATATTCCTAGGAGTGGGATTACTGGGTCAAATGGGAGTTCCATTTATAGTTTTTTTGAGGAAACTCCATACTGTTCTCCACAGTGACTATACCAGTCTGCATACCCACCAGCAGTGCACAAGGGTTCCTTTTTCTCCACATCCTCGCCAACACTTGTTTGTTGATTTGTTGATGATTGCCATTCTGACAGGTGTGAGATGGTATTGCATTGTCGTTTTGATTTGCATCACTTGGATGATTAATGACTTTGAGCATGTTTTCACGTGTCTCTTGGCCTTCCTCTGTCTTCTATTGAAAATGTTCTATTTAGGTCTGTTGCTCATTTTTTTTTATTGGATCATTACTCTTCCTTTTATTAAGTTGTATAAGTTGCCTGTAGATGTTGGAGATTAAATCTTTATCAGTAATAACATTTGCAAATATATTCTCCCATACAGTTGGCTTTATTATGGTTTTGTTGATGGTTTCTTTTGCTGTGAAAACGCTTTTTATTTTGATGTAGTCCTATTTGTTTATTTTCTCTTTAGCTTCCATTGCCCTAGGAGCAGTATCAGTGAAGAAGTTCTTCGACATATGTCTGAGATTTTGCTGCCTGTAGATTCCTCTAGTATTTTTTATGATTTCTCATCTTATGTCTAAGTCCTATATACATTTGGAGTTTGTTTTTGTATATGGTGTAAGTTGGTGGTCTAGTTTCATTTTTTTTTGCATGTATTGTCCAATTTTCCCAAAACCATTTATTGAAGAGACTGTCCTGACTCCATTGTATGTTCATGCCTCCTTTGTCAAATATTAATTGAACATAGTGATATCTGAATTCTCTATTCTATTCCATTGATCTATATGTCTGTTCTTGTGCCAGTATCACTTGAGAACAGTGGCTTTGTAATACAGCTTGAAATCTGGTATTGAGATCCCACCTACTTTATTCTTCTTTCTTAGGATTGCTGTGGCTATTTGGGGTCTTTTTTATTCCAGATGAATTTTTGGAAAGTTCTTCCTAGGTCTGTGAAACATGCCTTTGGTATTTTAATGGGGAGTGCATTGAATCTATAGATTGCTTTGGGACATTTGAATGATGTTGATTCTACCACTCCATGAACATGGTATGCTCTTCCATCTGTTTACATCTTCCTCTATCTCTTTTTTCAATGTCTTGTAGTTTTTCGTGTATAGGTCTTTTACTTACTTAGTTAAGTTTATTCCTAGGTATGTTAACTTTTTTGGTGCGATGGTAAATAGTATTGCTTTTTTAGTCTCTCTTTCTGTAAGTTCTCTGTTGGTGTGTAGAAATGCCATAGATTTTTTGGTGTTAATTTTGTATCCTGTTACATTGTCTAATTTATTAAGTCTATTAGTTTTTTGATGGAATCTTTCAGGTTTTTTATATACAATATCATGTCATCTGCAAATGAGGACAGGTTTACTTCTTCTTTTCTAATTTGGATGCCTTTTATTTCTTCTTGTCTAATTCCAATGGATAATACTTCCTGTACTATGTTGAACAAGATGATGAGAGTGGTCATCCCTGTCTTGTTCTTGATCTTAGGGGAAATGGTTTTAGTGTTTGCCCATTGAGTATGATGTTAGCTGTGGGTTTATTATGTATGGCTTTTATTATGTTGAGGTCTGATCCTTCTATTCCCACCTTGTTGAGAGTTTTTATCAAGGAAAGGTGTTGGATTTTGTCAAATGCTTTTTCTGCATCAACTGATATGACTATGAGATTTTTATCTCTCAATTTTTTCATGTGATGTATCACATTTATTGATTTGTGGATATTGTACCATCCTTGCATTCATGGGATAAATCCTACTTGTTCATGGTGTATGATCTTTCTGATGTACTGCTGTATCGGATTTGCTAGAATTTTACTGAAGATTTTGGCATCTAGGTTCATGATGGATATTTCCCTCTAATTCTCTTTCATTGTATTGTCTTTATCTGGTTTTGATATTAGGGTGATGCTGGCTTCATAAAAGGATCTTGGAAGTGTTTCTTCCTCTTTAATTTTTTTTGAATAGTCTGAGAAGGATAGATTTTTGTTCCTCTTTGAATGTTTGGTAAAACTCCCCTGTAAAGCCGTCTGACCCTGGGCTTTTGTTTGTTGGAAGCTTTTTGATGACTGCCTCAATTTCTTCCATAGTTATTGGCCTATTGAAATGTTTAGATTCTTCCTGCTTGAGTTTTGGAATGTTACATTTTTCTAGGAATATGTCCATTTCCTCTAGGTTGTCCAGTTGTTGGAATAGAGTTGTTCATAGTATTTTTAAACAATCTTTTGTAATTCAGTGGGGTCTGTTGTTATTTCACCACTTTCATTTCTGATTTTGTTTATTTGGATCCTATCTCTTTGCTTCATGGTGAACCTGGCTAGAGGTTCATCAATCTTGTTTATCCTGTCAAAGAACCAGCTCTTGGTTTTGTTGATGTTTTGTATAGTTTCTTTGGTCTTTATGTCATTTATGTCCACTCTGATCTTTATGATTTCCTTCTTTCACTTACACTGGGCTTTTCTTATTGCTCTCTTTCTAACTTTTTGAATTGTAGGGTTAAGTAATTTATTACCATTGTTTCTTTCTTTCTTTCTTTCTTTTTTTTTTTGCTGTAGGCTTGTAGAGCTATGAACTTCCCTCTCAAGACTGCTTTCGCTGTGTCCCATAGATTTTGGATAGTTGTGTTTCCATTGTCATTTTTTGCCATGATGTTTTTTATTTCTCCCTTGATTTCTCTGGTAACCCAGTCATAGTTAATAGCATGCTGTTTAGTCTCTATGTGTTTGATTTCTTTGGATTGTTTTTATTGTATTTGATTTCCAATTTTATGGCACTGTGGTCTGAGAAGATGCTTGATATGATTTCTGTCTTCTTGAATTTGAAGAGACTTTTCCTATGACCCAACATATGTTCTATCTTTGAAAATGACCCATGTGTACTTTAGAAGAATGTATATTCTGTGGCTTTGGAGTGAAATGTTCTGAAGATGTTAATTAATTCCATCTGGTCTAGTGAGTGATTAATTATTGATGTCTCTTTGCTGATTTTTTGTCCAATAGTGGTAGTTGGATATTAAACTCTCCTACTATGATTGTATTGCTGTCAATCTCTCTCTTGATATCCTCCAGGAGTTTTTTTTATGTATTTGGGTGTTTCTGAATTGGGTATGTATACGTTTACTAGAGTAATTTCTTCTTATTGGGTTGTTTCCTTTAGTATTATAAAGTGGCTTTCCTTATTTCTTTTTAGTGGTTCACTTTGAGATCTAATTTTCATATATAAGTATTGCTATCCAGTTTTTATTCATTTCCATTTGCCTATAAAACCTATTTCCATTTCTTCATCTTCAGTCTGTGTGCTTCTTTTTTTGTCTGAAGTTGATTTCTTGTAGACAGCAGTTGTATGGGTTGTGTTTTCTTATCCAATTTGTTACCCTATGAATTTTGATTGGGGCGTTTAATCCATTTACATTTAAAGTTATTATTGATTGCTACTTACTTTTCGCCATTTTAATTCTTTATCCCTGTGTTCTTTCTTTGCTTCCTATTTTTTTTTTTTTTTTTTTTTTTTTTTTTTTTTTTTTTTTTTTTTTTTTTTTTTTTTTTTTTTTTTTTTTTTTTTTTTTTTTTTTTTTTTTTTTTTTTTTTTTTTTTTTTTTTTTTTTTTTTACAGCAGACCCTTTAGCATTTCTTACATTGCTGGTTTGGTGGTAATAAATTCTCTTAGTCCTTTTTTGTCTCTGAAGCTCCTGATTTCACCTTCAATTTTGATTGATAGCCTTGCTGAGTACAGTATTCTTGGGTCCAGACCCTTCCTTTGCATGACTTTGTATATTTCATTCCATTCCCTTCTGGCCTGATTAGTATCTGTTGAGAAATCAGTCTCTAGTCTGATTGGGGCTCCTTTGTAGGTAACTTTCTGTCTCTCTCTGGCTACTTTTAAGATTCTTACTTTGTCACTGGTGTTTGCCAATTTAATTATAATGTGTCTTGGCATTGGTCTTTTGGGTTTCATTTTGCTTGGGGCTCTGTGAGCTTCTTGGATTTTGGATTTGTGTGGGTTTTTTCTTCCCTATATCAGGGAAGTTTTCTGTCATTATTTCTTCAAACAGGTTTTCTATTCCTTGCTCAGTTTCCTCTCCTTCTGGGACCCCCATTATGTAGATGTCATTTTGTTTTATGTTGTCCCATAGTTCCCTTAGTCTCTCCTCCTGCTTTTTAATTTTTCTTTTCTAGAAGCTGCTCTACTTGGGTATTTTTTTCTTGCTTTGTCTTCTAGCTCACTGATGCGGTCTTCTGCTTCTTCTATTCTACTCTTCATGCTTTCTATCGAGTTCTTTACAGCAGCGATGTCATTTTTCATTTCCACTTAGTTCTTAATTTCCTCTTGGTTCTTACTCATGTTGTCGAATTTGTCTTCCATTCTTTTTAGCCACCTTATATCAATTTCTCTGAATTCCTTCTCTGGCCGATTGCTTGCCTCCCATTTTGTTTATTTCCTTTTCTGATGATGCCTGCTTTTCTTTCATATGCAGGGTGTTTCTTTTTCTCTCCATGGTATCTCTTTTCTGGGTGTCTGGTTATGTTCCCTCTCTCCTCTTCCAAGGTGAAATCTGTCCTTTTCGTAGTGGAGTGTAGAGCACCTCTGAATCCACGTGTTTGCACCAATTAGTGTCTGGTGTTCTGGGGTTCGCAGGTGATCGATAACTGATCAATGGGTGCCACAGTTGTAGGTTCTCAGGCTTCTGATACCATACCTTCAAGATGGTGTGGTCTCTGCATCCACACTAACCAGCAGCAGTGTGGGTTGCCTGGTTAGGAGAGCCCCATCTAGCAGTCCTCCTTTTTCTCCTGGAGTATAGCTGTCCCTCAACTTGCCAACAAACACTCCCCATGAGACCCTCAACAGTTCCCTTTTTTCTGCTTTGGGACAAGGCTCTGGACACATCCACCTATTCTGCCACCATTTTTACTGCTTCCTATTTTTACACTGAAGAAAGGTTCCTTCTTTCAGTACGTGGAGTGTTTTAATCACATGTATACTTTATTATTCTAGTAATTATTTTCCTTTTAACATTTACCTTCTAAAGTCTCAGTTTGTGTAAAGGTAATCTTTGGAGGGATTAGCCTGTGAGCTTTTCCCTCGACAACATTTTAGTTTGTTACTTTTACCTACATCAGTGATACTCAGCTCCTAAGCATAACAGTTTCTGTTGCTGTGCTGATTGGGACTCAAAGGGGGTTACCTCATCAGTTCTATTCAGATGTTTACAAGTTCCAGTCAGAGATTAGAATAAACTCAGAAAGGAGAAGGGCGAAAGAATTTCAACAAAAGCTTCCAGTTTCTGAGTTAATTATGTTTATTTATAAGAATGGTTTTAATAATTACTGAAAAAAATAATATCAACCAAATATAACATTTTTCTGATCTCTTTCAGCAAGATAAATACAGACCCAAAGAAAAGACATTTAATGAAAAACTGTCAAGGAAAAAGCCAAGCTCTGGATAAGTCTAATTTGAAATCTTCTATAGGCTGGAGTATTCAATCAGGTGAATGAGGTATAATTTTAAAATGAATAACATAAATTCATGGATCTTTTTAACCATACAACACAAGGGTTGGTTAGCAATATCTGCCATTGTTCACTCCAGCTAGGCTGGAGGGAATCCTTGTGAAGATATTTTTTCAACACATTTATCCTCTCCATGCCTTCAAACCATCCAAAGTTTTGGGTGACCATATGATTATGCCTGAGCATTCAGAGCATTATATTTCTGGAGACACAGTGATTGTTTTAAGAATTGACATGTGAGCTAGTAAGAGCCAAGGAGACTGACAGAAATGTATGTTTATGCTTTGACTTGTGAGCATGTATGTCTGACCCTGCTCTCAGCCATCTTGCCATCACCAGGAGCCTGAAAGGGAAGCATGTGAATGCTCAGAGTCGAGGATGACACCATTTGAAATCCTGAATCCAGACACAGAAACACTCCTGCATTTTTTTAGTGAAGTGACCCAGTAAATTTCTATTTTTGCTTGAACCATTTATTTTTGTCTTTTACAACCAAAAAGGTCCTAACAAGGTCTAGGTGAGCTAGAGAATTGATTTATCTGCTAGCGGATGAGCAGTGACCAAGCTTCCTGGCTTACAGCTAGCTGCCTGCATTATTGATTTAGTAATTGTCTGCAATGCACGAGAGGTTAGATGTACCTTTCCTCAAGGCTTTGCTTTTGAGATTTACAATTGAATTGTGCTAAAGTATAACATGTAGCTATTCAGGATGGTAGCAAAGACACTTGGTTTGATGCAGCTAGTGGTGCTAATATCAGAATTAATATAATGGTTCCATATCAAAACAATAATAGGACAAATCACCTGGAAGGGCAATTCGAATACTTAGGCCTTATCACTACTGGCAAATGGCTCACTGAGCCCCTCGCCTGACTGTGTTAGACCCAGGTTCTGGTGAAGCTAGCTGCTAACCTACTTAGATTAAGAAGTGGCTGTGGGAAATCATTGCTGTCTTAATGGCAAAAACATTCTTGTAATGGAAGCATAGTAAAGCTTTCGGGTGTTGGAATAAAGATGTATGCCTGTTTGGGAGAGAACTGTGAGTGCCAATTAGGAAAAGGGGAACTTCTTTTATCTATTTCTCCCTTCAGTTGGAATATTTATTCAAGCATTCTAAGTGTAAGGCACAGGGGTTTAACAGTTATCTGTGGAGATGCATCTCTACTCACATGAAGTCCAGGAGGGAGACAAACAACAAAAAAATAAGTGAATAAAATGATAATTTTATATAGGTAACATATGAAAACGGAGTTCTGAGTTAAAGAATTACAGGAGGGGGATCTGCTGTGATGGAAGGTCTAACTGCTGGAGCTGAAACCTGGAAGTGAGAAGGAGCCAGGTGTGTAAGGAGTGCAGGACAAGCATCCCAGCCAGAGGCTGGGGTGGAACAAGAGAGAGGGCCATTCAAAGACCTAAAAGAAAGCCAGGTTGTATAGTGACAGATGGAGAGCAAAGATGAGATTGCAAGAGAGTCACTATTAGTGATGCTATTATTAGTCACTGTATGAAGTCTATAGAACGGAGTTTGAATTTCATTCCAATAATATGGGGACCCATTGGGTGTGTGCTAATGCTTGATGCTTTTTAGTGTTCTGAGAGCAAATGTGTAATTTTAGAGCCAGGTAAACCAATGCTTTTATTGCATAGCTTTTGCTAACAGGTGATGCCTTAGTTTTGCATGCCTAATTATTTGCAAAATGAATCTTTAGTGTAGGTGAATGACATTAGACTTTGGTATCTGCATTTGTGTCTAGGTTCTACTGTTGATTACTGTCATATGTTGAGCATGATCTTACCCCTCTTTGGACCTTAATTCCTCCCCTGGAAAATTATACTTTTGGATTGGATACTACATTTATCATGACTTTTTATTGAAAGTCATAGATATCCAGTCACAAATGACTTAAGCAGAAAGTAATATATTTATTAATGTAGCTGAACAATCCAAGGGAAATAGCCTCATATATACTTGGATCTAGGAGCTCAGATTAAGCCATGGGGAAATCTAACTCTCAATCTTTTATCTGTGTATTGATTTCATTCTCCAGTAGGTCCTTTCTATGATGTTTCCCAGAAGATCCAGGCTAGCATCATGTGTAGAGTTAGAAATCCTTGAGTAAAAGGGTATTTCTTCCTCAAACTGTGTTATCAAAAGTTCTAGAATGGCATGCTGAGTTGGGTCATGTGTCCGTGGCTGACCTGTAGCCAAGGTTTGGGGAATAAGATCATTGGCCAAACCTGGGTCATGTGCGCTCCCTGGAGTCAGTTCGAACCACATGAATCTACAGTAGAAAAGGAGTGGTTTCTCACATGATGATCAAAGAAGAGAGAACAGACTTGGGGCAGACAAGCAAAACATGTCCATTAATGCTCTTGGTGGTTTGAATAATTAATTCCATGAATCCTTTAGTGAAGAATCAGTCCTTTGCCACCTCTTCCTAGTTGAAATTAGCCATTGAATCTAGGAAAAACCCTTACTTTGGCTTAGAAAACCAGGATTGTATGTTGCATTGTGTAAATCATGCTATAATGACCAGTCTCCTTCAATTTCTGGGTTGAATCTTATGGTAAAATCAGCATAAACCTAGATTATCTCTTACAGTTCTTATTCATGATTCATAACACTTAGAAAAAGGCATTGCTTAGTAGCACCCATCCACTCCCTGGCAGTGCAAGTATCCAGAGCCAAATGTGTCTTCTCATTTATAATTTTCAGATTGAATCCTTTGCTGGATTTCTAGAAAAAAATTACCACTGGGTTATTGTTCTGCACTGTTCTAGTTATCTGTAAAGATAACAAGTTATTTACAACTTGAAAAATGCTTATAAAAATCACCATGTATCCTCTACTATAGTATCTTTTCCCCACTAACTCTTAATATAACTCAATATTTTTTTTCTCAAAGTATCACCATCACTCATGCCTACATTCCTCCCTGGGTTCCTGCTATTCCTACCCACTAAAATGTCATATTTCTTTGAGTTCTTGCTTATCCATGAAGTATTGGACCTTCTAATCTGCCCTTCTGACTTTTAGTACAAGTCATTTTTGCTACTCGATTCTGATCCCTTATCAATTACTAGAAATACATGACTGTAAGAGTTTCATGTTCTACCTAGCTGAGTAAAACACATGGCTTTTTAAATGATCTTAACATTTGTTCTTCTAAGATATACAATTTACAGTGTTTAGTACTTATCAAAGTCATGCAACCACTCTCTAATTCCAGAATACATTCATCACCCAAAAAGAAAATTTTTTCTCATTAGCAGTCCCTCCTCATTCATACTCTCAGAAATGCATGACTTTTGTCTCTGAAATTAGCTCCTTGAGGGCAGTGGCTGAGACCTATCCTTTTTGTGTGTGTCTCTCACAGAAGACCAACCCAATTTTGGGGCCACAGGAGGCACTTATTCTCATTCTGTGATTTCTATTCCAGGCAAGACTGAGGGAAATGTACTATAGTGGAAAGAATACTGTGCAGGGAATCGGCTTTAGTTTTCTTTCTGCTCTGCCACCAATTTTGCCCTTAGGTAACTCTCTCCCTTTATTTAAGTCTAATTTTGTGGGAACCTCTTTCCACGCAAACGAAAAGAGACTAGAAAAGCATTAATTTGGCGATACTGGGGGGCCAGGTGGGAGCCTTTCTCTAGTGGAAAGACTACCACCTTCCTTTGGCCTTGCCATCCCTTTTATTCAGGTTTTTGGGATACACCCTTTGCCCTGAAGCAGGCAATTCCAGTAACAAGTAGATTATCTTATCAGTAAGGATTTATATAATTATTTGATGGGGAAGTTCATTGTCTCAATTAGATAGGGAGTGGCTGTTTTTGACCTTTCAGAGCTTCAAGGTTTGATCAGCCTTCCGGGTTTCTCCTCCACTTTCTATTAATGAGACAATTATTGGTTTCCGGCATAATTTCCTTCCTCTGTGAATGAGGGGCAGGGACTCAGTGATTTTTGTGATGCCTTCTAGTTCAAACTGGCATAACAGGGATTAATGTTGAGTTCAAAATTGACTTAAGGCATAACATAGTTTATTGAATGAAAACAGCAGGCTTCCTTCTATTTCTACTGGGATGTGATAGAGTATGGGAAATACGGAAGTTTCTATCTTGGGGGATGGGGTGGAATACTAGAGCTTTTATTGGGGGTGGTGGTGCTTGGGGATACAATGTGTCTGGTTTAGTTGCATCTGGACTCAGCTGAACGGAAGGTGGAATGCACCAATCCAGGAAAAATGAATGTGTTACTGTTGGCCAAGGTCTCAACCTTAGTCTTAGTTATTTTGGGGAATGTTTATTTCTGTTTGCATTCAGAGGCTTCTCTCTGGAAATTACAAGTCAAAATGCCATGTAAAATAATGGACAGAAAAACAAAAATACACAAATTGTGCTCTATACTTTATTTCTAACTTGGAGGCCGAGTATCTTCCCATTTTTACCTCATGAACATTGTAACCATACAATTGCAATAATTCTTCAGCTCCCCAAGGGTCCAGGGTCTTCAAGAACATCTTAGGAAAAAAGTGACTCATTCCTATTTTCATGTTTCCCAAATGAATGGTTCAGTGTTATGGAAATGAGGTCGACATGGTAAATAGACAGCTGTTCTGTTTTTCTCCTTCCTGGGAGATGAAGGTCAAATACACCTTCCTTCTGCTTAAAAGTTCCCTCCCAAGTGAATTGTAAATAAGAGCTGAGGGCCTTTAGAAGTGTTGCCCATTCATATATTTGATAGTTTGCTCATCTCTTTGCGGTATCTTTCTTTCATGACATGAAGCCACTGATGGAATGAAGTTAGAATAACTTTTGACATAGCTAACCAAAATAGATCGCAAAAGGACTGGTTGCTAAGCACAGCATTGCTGGGTTTCCTGGCTGATAGCCTGTATTAGCATTCAGGACTTTGCAGAAGTAAAACTTTAGTTATTGGTGGCTGGTTGTTTACTGCTGCTGTTGCCTCTCTTGAAATAGTGAGTCAGCAGCACATGCGATGTTAAAGAGGAATTACTGAAATTATAAGCCTAACAGGATATAAGCTGCTCAAGGATGTGATTTGCTCAAAAATATATTTCCAGAAACATTATTGAGCACTTACTATGTCTTAGGTGTGTGGTAGTCTCTGGGGATACAATAATGAATTTGTAGCTCCTGTTTTTATGGAA
>PVJN01039752.1:0-19641 GCA_004026805.1 Lasiurus borealis
TGACACTTCACATCGCAAGGACCATTTGCATTACATCTTTATTATATAGGATAAGCAGCCTCTGTGATAGAGACTGTTAATAACCATTGAGTATTCATGTGCTAATAGACATCCCAGCAACCCTGACAATTAGTTTGAAGCTCTGTTCCTTGTTTATTTCAGTGACATGTGAGCAAAAATGCTCTGTCACTTCAGGACCGTCTGAAAAGCATAAATGTATCTCCTTAATATTTATCTTCCATTTTGGAAGCAAGTGTGGAGGACACAGAAGAAATTGGCACAATTATAAAGGAGAATGGCCTGAGTATTGATTGAGTGTTGCATCTCCAAGTATTGCCCTGGATACTAGTAGCTGTTAGACTTACAATCCATTTTGTGTGAATGAGATAAAAATCTAATTTTTTAAAGCTGAGATTTGGGGACTAGTTTATCACAATATAACCTGGAATTACTTCAATTACTTATTTCAAACGGCATGATGTGTCTGATCATTCTATAACTGTACATTATAGTATTGACACACTTCCTTCCCTATACTCTAGTTAAACGTTCAGAAAAAATTGGAGAATTTACAAATACTTTGTCACCAGTTTGTTTAGGGTGTGTTATTTCCATGGTTGCTTAATTCTACCCATTTATTATGTTGTGTGTTTTTTTTCTTATTTTAAATATAACTCTTTTAGGGTAAGTTTTTCTTTTTTTTTGAGAGTCCTTGTTGTCAATTCTATATATCTAACCTACCTAAAAAGAAATTTACTTGTTTGTTTTTTTAATGCTTTATTTAAAAAAAGTATTCACTATTACTTAAGAGACTATTGAAAATAATATATATTCAAAAGATGTCTAGCTATGTAGAATTTAAGGTTTGCATTCACAGGATTATAACACTGTAGTCATATCTATTCTATAGTAAATCTATTTAAGGCATTAATCACTACATTGAAGTATGGGTGCTTGTTCTATCAAGTAAAATGACTTTTGCATTAGGGATTATTCTATTCCATTATTTTTATGTAAATATCAGTCACAATCTCTTACTGAAAGTCAGCAGATATATAAGCCTAATATTTAACATTTTTCTCAGTGTAAAAAACTATTTTTAAAGTTAACTTTTTCCAAAACTAGAAAAACGTGGATCATAAACATTTTGCCCAAATATCAACATATTAAACAGTTTCACTGGACATGGGATGAATATAATTTTTATTGTTCAAAAATTTATATATATAGGTATATATATATATATGTATATATATATATATATATATATACCTATATATATATATATTAATATGTATAGCTTATCACAGTATAAATCATAAGATGACACACTTTCTAAAATATTATTGTTTTAGTCTTGCAAAACTTATTTTACATCAATATTTTTATAATTGTATATATATACATATTATATTTATATACATAAATAATTAAAAGAAGGCCTTTGTGAATATGTAAAGGCATAAAATAAAATCTACAGATGAATATATGCTTATATCTTTCAATAAGTTCCTCTTTTTATTTATGTTGATATACATTTCTAGTTATCACTAACAATGTAAACTTAGTATAACGACAGGCCATGTTTTCATATAATTTTGTTATGTCAATTTAGGGGAAAGCACAAGTGTTTCAAGTTGTTAGAGTCCCATTAATTTTTATAGTAAAGTCAATTTCTAAAAGTTGTGGAGCAAGTAAGTTAACTATTGTCACCCTTGTGCTCTGGAAACTTCAAACTATTTCTCTACTTCAGAGGAAGTGATGTGTGTCAATGGCAGAATTTGTTTCAGTAGTTTGCAAAATGCTCACTTAAGGTATCTGGGATAATGATAGCTCTTCAAAATTCTAGCTAGAGAATACAAGTCTAAAATAACATATATTTCAGTTAAAAAAGAACCATGTTTTGTTTTTTTTTGACCTAAGGATTTTCACATGTAATCTTTAATATGTTATATGATGAAAGTTCTACTTTCATTTTGAAATAAAGATCATTGAAATGTTATATATCTCTTTTAAATTAAAATTTTTAAATTCCAGGTTACATTTAATATCATTTTGTATTACTTTCAGGTATACAGTATAATGGTTAGACAATCATATTCTTTACCAATTCTTCCCCTGGTATTTTCAGTATCCACTTGACACCATACATAGTTATTATAATATTAATGAGTATGTTTCCTATGCAGTACTTTATATTCCAACTAGTGCCCCGGTACTCAGATTTGTGCATATTGAAAAGAAATCAGAAGAAGTATTTTAATATCGCTATCCATCCTTTCTCTATAATAGAAGTATCAATTAAATTCGTGATTGACAATGACAGATTAAAACACATGCATATGATTGGTGCCAGCAAAAGCTTTATATGTACCGCACATGTACAAGTCAACTTAGACTTTTATATATATAGTACAGGCCCAGTGCATGAAATTCATGCACTGAGGGGGGTGTCCCTCAGACTGGCCTGTACCCTCTCACAGTCCAGGACCCCTCACTCCTTACTGCCCACCTGCTTACTGCTCCTTACCACTTGGCTCATTGCTCTTTAGCACTGCCACGGAGACTGAAGAGGCTCCTGCCACTGCTATTGCACTCGCCAGCCTTGAGTGCTATCTTTCTGTGTAGTTGTCTGTGGGCCAACTGCTTTCTTCCTTCTCATCTAGAGCGAGCAGCATGTGAGGGCATAGCATGCTGTCGTGGAATGCAGAGGGCTGCCTGGAGCTGAGGGGAATGGCCGGGCTCACGGAGTGAGTGGTGGACACAGAGGATGCTATCTCACCCAATTATGGGGTGGCCTGGCTGGCCTTCATCTGCCCGACCCCGTTTATTCTCCATCCTTCTATTTGTGACACCTGTCACCCTTGTCAGGGATCCCCCAAAGTGAGTTCAGTTCAATCCTTGAATATAAAAGAACATGGGGGTGGGTAGGGGCTCCACTCCAGTGCCCCCTGATTCCCAGCAACAGAACCTGGTCTCAGGACGGTGACCACAGCTGCAGAACATAGATCTGTTTCAAGAAAAGTTGGGAATGCAGACTTTCATATGAGCTGCTCTTCCAAATAAGGCAATTTATTCACATTGTGGCAAAGACACCTTCAAGAGTAACATAACTGGGTAAAGTCAGAGTCAAACCAGGCCATTTCCTCATCAAATCTCTCTGAGGCATGTGGACAGAACCAAGTTTCAGCTCTTCGCAGGACACTTCTGGGTTTTTTTTAAGCCTAAAGAACAAAATTCTGTCTCTATTCTTATTCTTTGGGATGTTTTTTTTCCATTGTGGGATAAAAGGATATGTACACTAGGGCAAGCCTCTTGAGATACAATATTCTAGTTGCACCCATGTGGTGATGACAGCACCCCTCAGAAGGAAAGAGCCAAGAAAAGGGGAGCAGGGAATTGTGAACACCAAAGCAAAGGTTCAGAACACAGAAGAAGACCTTGGTGTTCTGCTGAGAAACTTGGACTTCTTCCTCTGTGGTCAAACAACTTTTCACACACCAGGTAGTTACTCAGAAATAATTTTAAATCAGCCACCTTATGGAATACTCCCTTCTCTCCAGTCTCCCGAGCCAGACTCTGGACATTGACTATGGCATTCTCTTGGTCGACATATTGTTTTTTCTAAAATGTTACAAAATTTATCCTATATAATAAAGAGGTAAAATGCAAATTGACTTTCACACCCTCACTTTGTAGCCTTTAATGGAGGCCAGGGCCAGCCAGGGTGGGTTGGAAGCTTGGCTTTCTCCATCACCAGGGGCAATCCAAGCCTCCTGCTCTCTCCAGCTCTGTTGCTGCTGCCATTTTTGTTGTTTTTATTATCTTCCATAATTGAAACTTTGTAGTCTTGAGAGGAGGCCCAGGCTGGCCAGAGTGGTCAGGAAGCTTGACTTCCTCTATTGCTGCGGAAACCCAAGCCCCCTGCTCACTCTGTGGCCACAGCCATCTTGGTTGGGTTAATTTTCACACTCTATCCTGATTGGCTGGTGGGCGTGGCTTGTGGGCATGGTGGAGGTACAGTCAATTTGCATTTTTCTCTTTTATTAGTGTTGACTAGAAACTCAGTGCATGAATTCGTGCACAGGGCAGAGGGACTGCAGGAAGTTGGCTGCTTGCCCAAAGGAGAGACCTGACCCTCGGCCCAAATGGGAAAGAGGTCACATTCGCTGCCACATTCCCTCTCTCAGCCTGGGCCCTAAAGGTCCCAGTAGGGTCAGGAGAGGTGGTGACCATTGCCAAGCCGTGTGTGGAAAGAACTGAGACTGCTGCTACTGTCAGCATCCTGCCACTGCATGAATCCCTGCCTTACCCCCTCCTTCTTCCCTCATCTCTAGCCAATACTGCAGCAGGTGGGCAGCCCTGAGGAAGGGAGAGATCAGGATTGAGACAAACTCTGTGTCAGAGCAAATAATTTTTTAAGGTTCCAGTGGAAATCTCCCTTCTAAGAAAAAATAACCTTGCAATGTTAATAATATAAATTATTTATTAGAATTCAACTTTAAAAATAAAGTTATAAATAAGCATGAAAAAGAAGCTTAAAACTTGAATTGTGTGATATAATTAAACAAATAAAAATAATTTAAGTTTATGGTTTATTTTTATTTGATTTTTTAAAAATTCAAAAATAATCCAGCTCATTATATCTAGTTTTTCTATTTTTCTTTTTATGCATGCCATTTTTCATTTTCATAAAACTATTTATTCCTATAAAAGTGTACCAAGTGTCATTGACTATGTAGTTATCATGAGAAGGAGTCATTTGACTTACGTGAATGGCTGAGTATCCATATTTGTGGGAATAGGTTTTTGTTTGGTTTTGTTTTTAATCAAAGACAGTATGATACAGGAAATATTAGAAGAATACTGGTAGGGATACACATGAAAGGTAAATATATGTAGAAATATATTGAGATCAAATACACAAAAAACAGTTGTAGACACATGGACCAATTCAAAGTTGAGGGTTATACAAATAGTAAGAGGATCAAAATAATTTCTGTAAGGCTTGCAAAGGACACAGCTTAGATTCATATATAAAAACTCCATAGTTGTAGTGCCTCAAAAATTTTAAAAATTCAAAACATGTTGTTACAATAGTTTATGTATAGTCTATGTAGCAGAAGGGAGTCGAATAGAATGAACTTGTGAGGATATTGCCTTTCCTATAATTCAGTGTGAGTGTTCACATAAACTAGGAACAATCTATTCAGTCTCAATGATCTGTGAAGAGGACATGTAAATCAGGGGAAAAGGACTTGAACCAGATGGGCTGGTTAACCATAGAACATTTCACAAATTACCAAGAAAATAAAAATGAGGTAGGAAACCACAGTGACAAACACATTCCCCCTGATCTGATTGTAGCAGAGATGCTACATTTCTAACAAACATAATCATTGTGTTCACTATAACAACCAATTGTTCTTAGCCATGTAGAACCAAAATTAATTTCTAAATTATGAACTGACAGATTGCAATGAGCTTTCCTGTCATTTAGGAGTAGATAATTGAGTTTACTGTTACTGTGTTTAGGGAAAATGTTTAAGGAATGCAAATTTTGCACATTATAATGGGATATAGATTTCAATGATGATGGATTTTCAACAGTAAGGAAAAAAACAAGGAGGGTGATGTCCACATCATGGCAGGTAAGACAACCTTTATTTTGTCTCCTCTTCAAAAAAATTAAGCATTCGTGCAGGGACAGAAGTTCCTTTGAGGAAATTATATGATCAGTTCTATAAATCAATGGAGACAGCAGGAGTCTCGTGTACTTGTACTTCAGGTCATAGACGGTCCTGGCCATGGAACCAGCAGTAGCCTTTGAGTTCTAGCTCTTCTCAGCTGTGGTTCTGGAGCCTATGGAAAACACTGTTACCCATGGACAAACTATGTTCAGGGTTCCTGTAGGGGCAAAACACACACACACACAAAAAGTGAATTTGGACACATTAGAGTGGGTAGAGTGGGTAAGAGAAATAGCTTGATTTTACCCACATTATCTCTCCCTCATGACAGCACAGCTTAGGGCCATAAGAGATCCTTTTCAACCCTGGCTGGTTTGGCTCCGTGGATAGAGTGTTGACCTGCTGACTAATGGGTCCTAGGTTCAATTCCAGTTGAGGACCTCTCTCTCTGTCCCTCTCTCTCCCTTCTGCTCTCTAAAAATCAATGGAAAAATATATATTTGAGTGAGGATTAAAGAGAAACAGAGATACAGAGAGAGAGAGAGAGAGAAAGAGAGAGAGAGAGAGAGAGAGAGAGAGAGAGAGAGAGAGAGAGAGAGAGAGAGAGACTGAGCTCCTTTACAGCAATCATGTCAAACTCAAAAGCTAAGACAGGTCAAATAAGATTTAAGTTTATGTGGGGCATAAAAAAAAAGCTTCAATCTTCATAAAAATGTAAGTTTATTTTGATGAAGATATGATAAATACAAAGGGCTGAAATAAATGAGTAATTGTTAACAAAATAATACAACATTTTAATAAAAATCAATATTTTTTCTTGAACATTAACTTACCAGATACTGAATAACTGCACATATAAATAAGCATAATGGAAATAAACCTATTTTTCTTGTTCTCTGAAAATGAAATATTTCCTGTTGTGTACACCAAACAAGTCAGTCCAAGACTAATGACGTGGCATCAGCTGCTAAAATATCTGTGGCTAGTATTAGTGGAGAGAAATGATGCGCCTGTGTGTAAGGGAAATAAATGCATGCAACACGATCATAGTAATCAGTCATTAGCAAATGTTGTAGCTCATTATTAATAATTATATATAACAAGATATTGTAAAGATTAAGGTACAAAATTTTTATTACAATGTTTCTTACATACTGTTATATTGGCTGGCTGCAAAAATATTCATTGTGGGCCACATATGCCCTGTGGGCTGTGAGTTTGACATGCCTGTGATTTCTCCCACAGGGAAAGGCATGTGATCTTGTAAGCGAGCACCCAGCTTCCTCAGCCAAAGGGCTCATTTCTCGCCTGCTCCATTAAGACTATTGAACAAATGTGAATACTACAAATTGTGTTGCAGACCTTATTAAAAAGCTTACCTTGGGCCACTGGGGTGCTTCACCAGCAGTTTCTCCCATTGCTCTCTGTGGGCCAGGGATATACCACAACCTGGAACTCTAGTGCCATATTTGGGGGAATAAAGGTGCTGTTAGCTCTCAGCCTGGTATGTGGCAAGGCATCAGAGAAGTTACTAACTTAAAAATTCTGCCATTAGAAGGAGGAAGAAGCATGGAGCAGGTTCTAAGAAATGGGATTGACTTGAAAGACTGCATAGTTTTACGAAATTCCTAGAAATTAAATAAAGAAAATCTTTAACATATCTAAGGGTCAAATAAATTAGAAAAACAGTTTTGATAATAGGGAAAACTAGATTATTGTTGTAGATTTCATTTGGCAAATGAAGAACTAACTGGCTGTTACTAGGATTTAAGATTTTTGGACTAGAGAATCACCGTCTTTGGGTTATAAAGTCACTGATGTAGTATAAAATAATATCATTTAGTTATCCAATCACAATAGCCTAAAGAATCCAGACAGAAGAATAGATTTTTATCACACTCAATCAGTATCCACTAAGTCCAAATTGTTTGAAATGATCTCATCACTATGTTAGTGTTCTAATATCTTTCTGGCACAGTAAGATCTATAACTAAATATGGGTAAATTTAAGGGAGTCATAATTCCTTTTTAATATTATTGTATTAACAAACCTATGCATTTTCAACAATTTTAAATTTATTTAAAAATTAAAAGTATATACACTTGTGACTTAACACTAAAGAGAAATTAGTGCACACAAGTATCCATAGTTGTTTTAACACTAATGGACAAAGCTGAGAATTATATTAATAAAGGTAAAAATTAAAGAAATTAGCCAAAACCGGTTTGACTCAGTGGATAGAGCATTGGCCTGGGGACTGAAAGGTCCCAGTTTCGATCCGGTCAAAGGCATGTATCTTGGTTGCGGGCACATCCCCAGTAAGGGGCGTGAAGGAGGCGGCTGATCGATGTCACTCTTTCATTGATATTTCTAATCTATCCTTCTCCTTTCCTCTCTCTATAAAAAAAATCAATAAAATATATTTTAAAAAATTAAATAAATTAATGTTAAGTACATATAGCATATTCACAAATAAGAAAAACTAACAAGCAACATCTTTGAATATCTTGGAATAATCTTAGAGATGTGCTTTTGTACAAAGAAACTTACTAATTTATACACTATACAGACATAGTTGAAAGACCTTAACTTTCATCATATCTGCAAATATATTTTATAGTATTTATCAGATAATAATTAAACAGGATAATAATTGAAATATTAAAAAGGAAACAAAAAAATTAAATATATAAAGGTTTTTGAAAATAGTTCCAAGTATATGAATTTTGTAATGATCTGAAACACTTAGCAAAGACAATATAAAAAGTGATTCTTCAATTTTTGGGTCATAATATCCTAGGATAAATGTGCATCTAGACTTTAAATTTCTAACCAAGTAAATGTGCAATTAAATGATAGTGAAGTCCCCAGTGCTCAAATCTGTCAACACACTGCTCTTCAGGGTATCAAAACAAGCCAACAATACTCCTTGTAAATGTAGCAGCAAGCAATAAGCATAGTTCAGGTATAAGATGAACAGAGATCACATTCTAATGGTTCCTTCGAATTCAAGAGGATTTTATATTGTGCACCTTGTCCTGAAATATTGCTTAATGGTATGTGGGTACCAATTCTTTAGCGTTCTACCCCTTCAACTAACTTTTTGTGCCTGTTGTAATTGTGCTCATAAATGCACAGCTAATGATACTTTTCTTATTGGCATGGATTCTGTGCAATTTAACAATTTTTAAAGAATGTGCAGCTTTTAATTTTCTCTAATAGTTATATGCTGAAAATTCTTTTTCAAGTTATTCCTTTATCCCCTCCAGTTTATTTCTTTTTCTGTTCTTATAATATAGTAAATAAATACAAATCTCAAGGGAATAATTTATTTCCCTTAATTATAATTACTTTTTTATAAAAGCAAATGCTGAACCATAATAATGGTAATAAAATAATAACCTTAATTATTTACCTTGAAGCAGCCTAAAAAAGAAAGGATAGGAAGAAGGAAATAGTCTGAGAGATAATTTAATGAAATCATTATCAGTATGTTTTTGCGTACTTCCTACCTCCAAGCTTTATAATTTCATAATACTTCATCACAAGTATCAGTTTTTATATTCTCTTGACAAAAGGTTGTTTCTCTTAGCAATTATAATAAAATAAAATTTAAAGAAGAAGAAGCCTTTAAGTGAAATTGCTTTAATGTTCCTAAGGCTCCCTGGACTCCAGTTAGCATATCTTATTCTTTGTATCTGTAGTGAAAGCACATTTTTCCCTTTTGGTTATACATTTCTAAATTTTCATTACTTTCTTATAAACAATTAAATCACAATGTAAGCAAAGGCAATTGAATGGTGTCTGAACAGCCATCACTATACTACACACTATAAAAAATGGAAAATGAGCACAGTTTAGCTTTATCAGCTAATTTAGTTAGGTATCACCCTAAGGCATCAACACAATTTATCACTATCACGGTATTCTGGCATGAAGGCACAATCACCAACTGCTTCTGAAAAGCACATGAAGAACTTTTAAAAGTTTTCTTTGCTTGGGAACGGAAAACAAACATTTAATATTCTTTGTGTACAAATCCTTTATGCTCAATTCCTGTGTCGTGATTAGCCTTGACATCTAGAGGTTCTAATACACAAATGTGCTACCATGTGTAATTATTTCTAAAATAATAAAAATATAGCATTAAAATAGTAAATATAGCATATATTTATATTGAAAAAATAAATTATGTTCAAAATAGAGAGAAGGGAAACTCTATTGTCATTCTTACTAATAATTAAAAGGTAAATTACCATTATTTATTAGTTATCTTAAAATATTCTCAAAATGAACTATTGAATATAAAAAAATTATTTTCTTTTTATATGGAATAAACTATTTTTTTAGAGCTGTTTTGGGTTCATAACAAAATTGCGAGGAAGGTACAGAAATTTCCCAAATACCTCTGTCCCTACTGATGGGTAGCAACCCATTATTAAATTCCCTGACTAGAGTGATATGTGTGTTACAACTGACCAGTCCACATTGACAAATCATTATTACCCACGGGCTATAGCTTACATTTGGATTCACTTCACTGTTGTGCACAATATCCGCTTTCTTTTAGCCAAGAGTGAGATGTGTATTTGGTTGCTCCAATTCGCCCCTTCTCGGTGTATGTGTGGGGTATCAGGTTGTCCTGGGTTGCTCAGCCCATGCTCCCCTGTTGCCCAAAATGAGGGGTGTGTTGTTCCAGATAGTCCTGGCAGCAGGTCCTGGTGCTCAGGATGGAACAGGTGCCAGGTAGCTTCAGGTCAGGCTAGCGGCATAGTTCTGGGGTCCGGGGCCAGGTGGGGCACAGGGTTTCCCCTGGCTTGTACACTGCAGGGTCTTGGAGCTGTATCCTAGGATGCTGAGTCCCAGTGGGATGGTGAGGAAGACGGGCATGGAGCTCACTCTGGGGGCCTGTGCTTCCTGCAGGCATCTGGGAGCCTGCCACAAGGTACTGTGCCACTCACTGCTGGGGCACGGTGGTGGTTCCACATGGGTTATGGCTGGCAAGCATTGTTCTCTAGGCATCTTCTGCCCTTTCTTATTGAAAACTCGCAGCCTAGTGTATGCCCAGGCTGCACCCTCTGGCAGTCTGGGAGGCATCAGGGATGTCGGACTTATGGCTTAGGCCTGCTCCCTCAGACACATCCTTAGTGCTGCTGTGGAGGCAGGAGAGGCTCTCACCACTGCTGCTGCGCTTGCCAGCCACAAGCCCTGCTTCTGGCTGAGTGGTGCTCTTCCGTGGGAGTGCACTGACCACCACGGGCAGCTCCTGCATTGAGTGTCTGCCCCTTGGTGGTCAACTTGCATCATATCAACCAGTTGTTCCACTGTTTAGTTGATTTGCATATTAGCCTTTTATTATATAGAATTGTCTCCTTAGCTGTGTCTGATTTGTTAATTCAGTCAGGGTGGTTGTTCTCTGATTTAGTTGATTTCTGACCTGGCTCTAGGAGGAGATGCATTACACTACTGTCTATTTGGCCACCATTTTTCTGTCCTTCTTGGAGTATTAACTTGTATCCTGCAATCATGCTATAATCACTTAGTAGTTCCAGGATTTTGTTTGTTTGTTTATTCAGTCAGATTTATTATAATAGATTTCTGCAAACAGAGAACTTTATTTTCCTTTTCTTGATCTGTATACCTCTTTTTCCTTACCTTATTTCATTAGTTTAACTTCCAGAGTGATGTTGCAAAGCAGGAGTACAAGGAGATATCCTTGCTTTGTTTCTGATCTCACTATTAAGTATGATATTTACTGTAGGTTTTTGTGGATATTATTTGTCTAATTGAAGAAGTTTTCCTCTTTTCCTTTTACTATTATGAATAGGTATTGGATTTTGTCAAAAGAGATTTTGCATTTATTGATATGATCATGTGATTTTTTTCTTCTTTAATCTGCTGTTTGATGTATTACAATATTTGATTTTTGAATATTGAACCACTCTTTCATTTTTGGAATAAGTCCCACTTGATTCAGGGTGTAATTATTTTTATACATGGTAAAATTTAATTTGTTAACATTTGATGAGGATTTTTACAGATATGTTTATGAGAGACTAGAGACCTGGTACACAAATGTGTGCATGGATGAGGTCCCTAGGCCTCGCCAGCGATTAGGGCCAATCAGGGTGGGGCTGATCAGGTCCTGCCAGCCATGGGGAGGGACAGGAGCACAGAAGGTTGGCTGCCAGCTTCAAGGAGGGAGCTGACCCTCAGCGCCCCTCTGAAAGGGGCTGCATCTGCCACCACCCACACCCAGTTCCCCATCCCAGCCTGAGGCCTGAGGCCCTGGTGCAGTCAGGAGAGGAGGTGACAGCTGCCAGGCTAGATGCAGAAGTAATGAATGCTGAATACTGGTGCCGACTCCAGCACCCTGCTACCGCATGGTTCCCCACCTACCCCCTCCTCCTTCCTTTGCCTCTGCACTGGCCCTGTGGCAGGTAGGTGGCAGGCCAATGAGGGCCTACTGGTATGGGGGAGCAGGAGGTTGGCTGCCAGCCTGGAGAAGGGAACCGACCCTCAGTTCCCCCACATTCCTGGGAAAGGAGCTGTGTCTGCTGCCAACCATCCCCGGTTCCCTATACCAGTGCAGGGCCTTAAGACCTAGCAGTGTCAGGGGAGGAGGTAACAGTTGCCAGGCTAAGCGCAGAAGGAATGGATGCCAGATGCTAATGCCACCAGCCGGCCATGGGAGGTTGGCTGTGGGAGCACACTAACCACCAGGGGCAGCTCCTGCATTGAGCATCTGCTCCCTGGTGGTCAGTACACATCATAGCGACTAGTCAACCAGTTGTTCCGGTCATTCGGTCATAATGATCACTTAATACCAACACCAGATATATATTTTATTTATTTATTTATTTATTTATTTATTTATTTATTTATTTATTTATTTATTTTTAAATAACTCTTTATTGTTCAGATTATTACAATTATTCCTCTTTTTTCCCACCATAGCTCTCCTCCATCTGGCTCTTACCCCTCCCTCTGCATTTACCTCTCCCCACCATTGTCCTCAGCCATAGGTGTATGATTTTTGTTCAGTCTCTCCCTGGATCCTCCTCACCCCTTTCCCCCTGAGAATTGTCAGTCCACTCCCTTTCTATGCCCCTGATTCTATTATATTCACCAGTTTATTCTGTTCATCAGATTTTTAATTCACTTGATTTTTAGGTTCATTTGTTGATATGTATTTGTTGTTCAGAATTTTTATCTTTACATTTTCTTTCTTCCTCATCTTAAAGAATACTTTTCAGCATTTTACCTAATAACAGAGAAACATGTAACTTGACCGTACCTCCACTATGCCCACAGCCAATCAGAGTAAGTATGCAAATTAACCCAACAAAGATGGAAGTTAATTTGCATATATATCTGGGTCCCAGGAACCTCCTCAGCACCCAGGTCACTCCCAGAAGGCCATTGGATGGGCAGGGAGGTGGAGGGAGGGTATGGGGGGCATCGAGGGGGGCAATTTTCAAGCCTAAATCTGGGACTTGGGAAGGGGCCGAGATTGCGACCAAACACAGACCATCTGGAAGTCAGCGCTGGGTTGCCCAGCTGCAGCCTGGCGACCCAATACTAACTGCTCAGGTGGCTGAGACCCAGAAAGTGAGTCAGGGTTTGATCTGCAGCCTCAGTGGAAGCTGTTGATCAGTGTACTTACCTCTTTCTTTCTCTCCCTCTTTCTTTCTGATCATGGCCAGCAACCAGGCTTTTCTTTTTCTCCACTGGGACTGCTGTGAAGCCCCACCTTTTTTATCAGGCCCAGAGATATACCTGGAGATACTGATTGGCATAGGAACCAACCAATCAGAATCAAAGGTGGGTGCTGTGGGAAACCAATGGATGACTAGCATAGGAACTGACCAATGAGAACCAAAGGAGGGTGCTATGGGGAGCCAATGGCTGCCTAGAAAGCAGAGCTTTTGACGCTTCCTGGCATAGGAACCAACCAATCTGAACCAAAGGTGGGTGCTGCGGGGATCCAATGGCTGCCTAGGAGGCAGAGCTTCTGATGCTGACTGGCATAGGAACTGACCAATGAGAAGGAAATCTGGGTGCTGTGAGGAGCCAATTGATGCCTAGGAAGCAGAGCTTCTGACGCTGGCATAGGAACTGAACAATCAGAACCAAATTGGCTAACAGAGGAGAGCAGCTGGGGGCGACAACAGGCTTGCAAGAGAGGGCAGTTAGGGGTGATCAGGCTGGCAGGCTGAGCAGGTGAGCTGTTAGGAATCAGTGGTCCCAGATTGTAAGAGGGATGTCTGACTGCTGTAGGTCCAATCCCTGGCATAAAGCCTAAAATAACAATCGGATATCCTACACGGGGTCCCCAAATGGAGAGGGTGAATTGAGGGAACCCTCCCTCCATGTACGAATTTTGTGCACAGGGCCTCTAGTTTCATATAATACTGGTTTGGTATTAATGAACTCCTTTAGCTTTTCTCATCTATGTTAGAATTTTATTTATTTATTTATTATTATTTTTTAAAATTTAATACATCTTTATTGTTCAGATTATTACAATTGTTCCTCTTTTCCCCCCATAGCTCCCTTACTCCCCACTCCCACCCCACTCTCTGCCCTTACCTCTCCCCATTGTCCACATCCATAGTTGTATGATTTTTGTCCAGTCTCTCCCCTCATCCCACTCACTCCTTTCCCCCTGAGAATTGTCATTCCACTCCCTTTTTGTGCCCCTGATTCTATTATATTCACCAGTTTATTCTATTCATCAGATTTTTGGATTCACTTGTTGATAGATATGTACTTGTTCATAATTTTTATTTTTACCTTTTTCTTCTTCTTCCTTTTTTTAAAGAGTATCTTTTAGCATTTCTTATAATACTGGTTTGGTGTTGATGAACTCCTTTAGGTTTTTCTTATCTGTGAAGCTCTTTATCTGACCTTCAATTCTGAATGATAGCTTTCCTGGGTAGAGTAATCTTGGTTGTAGGTTCTTGCTATTCATCACTTTGAATATTTCTTGCCACTCCTATCTGGCCTGCATAGTTTCTGTTGAGAAATCAGCTGACGATTGTATGGGTGCTCCCTTGTAGGTAATTAACTGTTTTTCTCTTGCTGCTTTTAATATTCTCTCTTTGTCTTTTGGTCTTGGTATTTTAATGATGATGTGTCTTGGAGTGGTCCTCTTTAGATTCCTTTTGTTTGGGGACTTGTAAGTCTATTTCTTTCAGCAGGTGGGTGGAGTTTTCAGTCATTATTTCTTTAAATAGGTTTTCAGTATCTTCCTCTCTCTTTTCTGGCACCCTCATAATTCTGATGTTGGTACACTTGAAGTTGTCCCAGAGGCTCCTTACACTATCTTCACATTTTTGGAATCTTTTTTCTTTTCCAGTTGAATGTTTTCTGCTTCTTTGTATTTCATATCTTTGACTTGATTCTTGCCTTCCTCTAGTCTGCTGTAAGGTTTCTGTGTAATATTTTTTATTTCAGTCAGTGTATTTTTAATTTCTAGTTGGTACTTTTTCATCTCTAGTTGATATTTTTTCATCTCCTCTTGGGTCTCGCTTAATTTATCCATCTTTTCTAGGGAATTCTTGAAAAACCTTATAACCATGGTTTTGAACTCTATATCTAGTCATTTGTTTTCCTACATTTTTTTCATTTGTGATCTGTTTTTTGTCTGCATTTTCACTGTTTTCCTGAGTTGGTAGTGTAGCTTTATGTGCTAGGTGTCCTATATGGCCATTAGCTCTGCCTCTCCAGTTACTTGAGGTGGACTCTCTTGATGCACCCCTTTGTGGACCGTGTGTACAGCCTTGTTGTGGTTAATTCTTGATTGTTGTTGGTATCCCTAGGGGCAATTGACCTCCAAGCCAATTGATTGTGAGGGTCAGTTGTGTCTACACCAGGAGAACATGTGTGCTGGAGTCAGCCTTATGATACAAGACTTGCAAAATTGCAAAAGCCTCTGTGTTCAGCTTGGATGGGGCAGAGTCTAGGGCTGAGTAGACAACCTTGGCTTCCCATCAGCCCTGCCCTATGTGGCCCCTTGGTCTCAGTGTCCCTCGGTAATTGTTGTAGCCCTCTCTTAGCACCCACACTCATGTTCCTCTAGACCTCTGCTTTTCATGGCTTCCCTACATTTCTGTGCACTCCAGATACCCATATGAGTCTGGGTCCTCAAGGTCTTGAAACTGGAGTTCAGTGCAGTCAGAAGTGGATTTCAGCTCAGTTGGGAGGTTCTGTCTTCCTCCCACAAGAGAAAGCCAGCAACACAATCAATAGTCATCCCTCTGTGTACACACTTGCGCACCTCCAGACCTCTGCCTTTTGCAGCTCCCCTGAGGTTCTGTGCACTCCTCCCTTTTCATGACAGTCCAAACTTCCCCCATATGAGTCACACCTGTAACTGGGCTTCAGTGCAGTTGGGAGTTTCTGTCTTCCTCCCACTGGAGGAAGCCAGCCAGGTACTCTGCTGCATGTCTTCTCCAAGTGCATGTCTCCATACTTCAGCTTTTTGCAGCTTCTCTTAATCTCCATGAGCACCTCTCTTTCCTTCTAGTTGTAGAACTTCAACTCAGCCAGCTTTCCTGTGGTTCTGAATGGTGTCTGTTCTGTCTTTTAGTTGTAGTTTTGAAATTATTGTACGAGGCAGCAGTTTAGGTGTTCACCTATGCTGCCATCTTGGTTTCTCTCTCCACTACCAGATATTATTAAGGTAATATCTGGTATTGGTATTAGGGTAGGCTTGTTGTCTGGGTGAAAATGCCAAACCTATAGAAAATTTTATGGGTTTATTTGAGCCAAACTGAGGACATTCCTAGAAGCCAGATCTCAACAAATTGAGAAAATGCTCTGGAAAATAACAGGTCTATTTTTTTTTCTGTGTCCCTCCCCCCAACCCCCTCTCACACACACATACACACACATATAGCTTTTTAAGCTTTTTATTGCTAGGATGGAATGGTGACTTAAAAGCTTCTCAAAGGCTGCACTAAAAAACAGAAACTATATTTTAATTTAATATGTCATAATATGCGGTTGAGTTAGCAAACAAAATTCAATTCACTGTCATAGTGAAGATTTTATAGCAGATTTTGAGATGGTAGAATCAATTCTACTGATTTTTATAAACCATTTACAATAAGCATATAATTAAATTTGATTAAAACCAAGTTTGGAAAAAATAAAATTTTCTTACTTTTAATTGGGAAAATAAAGGACAAAATAATTAAGATATTTGTCTAAAGTCTGCAACTGAGTTTAAGTTGTGTAACTCTGATATCATGCTTCTAATTTGATATTTACCCTATTGCAAATAAGTATATACTTTAAACTTTATAAAATAAAATCTTGCTTATTTTCAAAACACTTTGATATTATCAGAGTTAGGAGTTGATCTACCTTAAACTGTAGAAATTGGAAAACCTCAAAGGTAAAATTAGCAGTTTTCATCCAAGATTATCTTGATAAATTGCAGGTTTTAGTCAATTAGCATTAACTTTTATTGGCTTATTTAAGGTCTAGATAGATGTCAAGTGATACAGTCAATAAATGTGTATTCTCCTGGTACTATTTAGAGACAGAACACTGCTAATGAAAAAGTGGGTATACCTAACTCTCATTGCCTTTGTTTTGTGTATTTGAATTATCTAACTACGTACACTGTTTTGATTCCATATTCATTCAACATTCTTTGGCTTGCCCCAGATTTTAAAAATACAAAGTTCCCAGAAAACTAATATACATTAGGCAATGTCTCGGTTTAAATATTTTAAATATAGTGATTTTTACACAGTTCCAACTACAGATAACCAATTTGTGATGTAAATTTAAAGTCCCCAAAAGTAAAAGCAATTATTCTATTTGATTAGGTAAAAATATTCCCTAATGCAGTGTTTAATTTCAAATATTATGCATTATATTTTAAGAAATTATTTTTTAAATATATTTCATTTATTTTTTACAGAGTGAAAGAGAGAATTAAAAACATCGAAGAGAGAGAAACTTTAATCAGCTGTCTACTGTATACCTTCTACTGGCGATGTGCCCACAACCAAGGTATATGCCTGGTACCGGAATCAAACCTGGGACCCTTAAGTCCACAGGCTGATACTCTATCCACTAAGCAAAACTGGTCAGGGCTTAAAAATCTTTTAGGTAGTACAATTGATTTTACTTGGCCTTGTACTTCAGTAGAAATAGGAAGTTCTCCTACTCCAAAGTATGAACTGGATACAAACATTTTTGTTTTCAGATAATTGGTCATCTTTGATATGTAATTTATAACCACTGTTTTTTTAAGATTTTTATATATAGTAATTCAAAATATAAAGACAAACAAATCCCTGTTTTTTGCACAATTTAGAAGTATGTAAAGGATTATATCTTTCTTCTGAAAATAGCAACTTATTCCTAAGAATTCATCTTTTATGGATCTTCTTTTAACCTCATCCCCTTACTTTACTAACTATGCATTTTGCACCATAAAAGCTAGGTATCACATCTACATAAACATAAACTTATACATATACACAAAATCCTGTATGTGTGTCTCATATATCTAATTTACTTTGTTTTCCACATTTAATCTGTGTTTGAGTGCCTTTTCTGTTTTATTTTCCTGTATTGTATCTGTTAACAAATAAGGGCCTTCTTTTCATGGAGTTTAAATTCCTCCACTGTAGACCTTCTTGAACTTATGAATGCAATATAATTGTTACAGCTTAATGAGAACTATTAGGATAATACATAAAGAATGATCTCTATCTGTAGGAGAATAATAGGAAGAATATCTAATCAATATATTAGGTACCTTGTCAGTATATATTCTATGTCAGTAATAAAGCACCTAAAGCCTGATTACAAAATGAAGCATATCACTCAGCATAGTTGACGTTGTCAATATATCAGATAATTTACAAGCTTTTCTTTTTTTGTTGTTGTTCTAAGCTAGTCCCTGAATACTGTATTAATTCATAAACCCTATCAGAGCCCTAGTCAGTAAGAAATTGTTTAACTGTACAAATTTTTGTCCCAGAGGCCTGAATTCTGGGGATGTATGTAATAAACTCTTATTAATTATTTTGAGTTTATTCTGTTCTTTTGTAAGTTATATTGAGCCTAGATGAAGTTATAGAGAAACAACTAAATTTGTGAATTCATGAGATTGTGACATGTACAGACCAGTGAATTCCATCTTTCTTTTCCTGAATATGTATCATGTATTCATTAACATTGAACAAATAGCCAATAGCATTATAAGATAGGACTGAATGAAAATAACCTAACCATGTATTTTTTCCAAAAAGCACAGAAGTCTTACCATGACTGGAACCTTTAGAGAGCCTTTCATCACTATACCAGAGGACCATTTTAAAGAGTAAAATCACCAACAAAAAGCACCAAAATGAAAAGGTAAAAAAAGTGGCACTAAATCCTCCACAAAATCCTCTGGTTTATGGTATGAGGGCTGAAACTAGCATCAGAGCACTCACTGCCTATTGAACCTAAGCTGGGATGGTATGTTTCACGTGACTCGAAATTTTTCCTATTCATCACAAATCTGTGAAGCACCATGAAAACACTAGGAGTACTAATTTTGGAATTATAAATATATTTAATGAGTAAGTACATTCACAAATACAGACTCCATGAATAATAAATTCCCATTTGAATAATTCTATTATGAATAATTTTACTGGTTTTAACTTTAATACCTATATTTTTATTTTTTTCAATTTTTATTAATTTGTTATACATATCTCCCCATTGCCCCCCCACCCTCCCAGGCATACCCCAACCCCCCAGTGTCTATGTTCATTGGTTATGCTTATATGCATGCATACAAGTCCTTTCATTGATCTCTTATCTATCTCACCTAAATTTAATCTTCCTGCTGTAATTCCATAGTCTGTTTGAAGCTTTACTGTCTCTGTATCTATCCTTTTGTTCATCAGTTTATAATGTTCTTTATTGTCC